>JAWDJD010000001.1:188387500-188615000 GCA_035047305.1 Bradypodion pumilum | reverse complement strand
CAAGTGCCATCGTTCTGATCCAAGGATACCATTTTCAGACAACGGAAGCAAAAAAGGGACCTCTCACCTAGGAATTTACATTATTTCTTGGGTGGATAGGGTGGAGGATATTTCTTCATTCTCCTGGCTTGAGAATCCTATAGTACGCCTGAAGTACCTTCCCTTATGTATGCATGCTTGCAATACAAACATCTTACACAACGGAGGTGGGGGAAAGGAGTGAACTTGGAAAGAACCAGGATTCAGACAGAGGGGTGTTTCATGATTTAAAGTTGGATTAAATATTCTTGCTCTCCTGGAACGTAATAAAAAAAGTCTCCCTTTCAATTTGTTTTGCCCTCCTGTAGAAGTGACAGCAGCCCTAGAATTAGCCGAAGATGTCGGGTCAGACGCTGACAGATCGCATCGCAGCTGCTCAGTACAGCGTTACAGGATCAGCTGTAGCTAGAGCCGTCTGTAAAGCAACCACACATGAAGTGATGGGGCCCAAGAAGAAACACTTGGACTGTAAGCATCGCTTTGTATAAGTAGCAGGGGCGGGAGGGGGGGTGGCTTTAGGAATTCATACTGTTTGGATATTATGCCTCCTGGGTTACTAATTTCAATCATCAAAGGATTTGTAACATGTTTAGGATGATGATCTTTGAATTGTTTAGTTCCTGAGAATGTATTATTGCTTTGGTCACTTTATTTTGACAGTCAGATTTGAAAACAAGTGCATATGCCAGAAAGAAGATCTGTGAATGGTAGGAAGCGATTAAGTATTCTAGGGACACTTTGGACACTGGCTTGAAAGCACAACTGATGTTTGAACTGGCTTGAAAGCACAATTGATGTTTGACCTTACTGGCTATAATTTTAGGCAATTTTGGTCATGGCAAAATTTAATAATACCTGACTACAGGGGAGTGGGATGATTCTTGGTCCTTGTAACGGATATAATAGTTGGCGATGGTATGGGGAGAAAAAGTGGATGAAGGAAGATGTATGGCTCCATCACTCAGTATTCAGTTCTTCAGTAATTTGTCGTACGCAGAATCTAAAGATATGTTACATTTATCACACAACATGAATTTTGTGATAGTCTCAGACCATATGAAACAGTTATATTACTTTATAATTTGTTTTGAAAAGTTACAGTTTTCCACTTAGTCAAAATAGCCAGATCATAGATGGGCAGTCCACTACTGCCTGTTGTCCATATACCCTCTAGCAGCAATGTGGAAATAAAGCAATACCAGTAGAAACAGGAGAATAAATAGGCAGACACTTGCACAAAGTCTCTGGTATCTCAGACATCACACCTTATAACTAATGTTGTATAGCAGTGGTGGCGAACCTATGGCACGTGTGCCAGAGTGGGTATGCAAAGCCATCCTTGGGAGCCATTGCCCCAGCATAGAGTTAACCCCGCCTCTCTGCCCGCCTGCCCAATGGGATTGCTTCCTCCCTTCCCCAGCACAGAGTTCACTCGGTCTCTCTGCCCAGCAGCCCAGTGAGAGCGCTTCCTCCCCACCAGCACATAGTTTGTCCCACTTAGTTTGGGCACTTGGTCTCTAAAAAGTTCACCATCACTGTTGTATAGCAATTCTCCGGAAGGATCCATGCACTGAATACATTAATCAGTATATGGCAATAGTACTATGATGGTGTCATGGAAATATGCCATCACTTCTTGTTACACCCTTTGCACAAATATATTCCTAGGAAGTATCCAGTGTCTTGCCAGATTAGACAAGAAACAGAACAAAAGTCAACATAAAATACAAAAACGTTGTGCCACCTTAAAGACTTAACTGCTATATTTTAATGTGAGCTTTCATGGAGCAAGTCCACGTCTGTAAACATCTAGCCAGTTCTCCTTCCATGGTCCACAGATTAGGAGGTTAGTAGATGATGGCTTCAGCTGAAATATCTAAGGTTCTTGAGGAGTTGAAGTCCCCTGGTAGCTCAAACATAGCCAGTGGCAGACTGCAAATAAATACCAGTGGATAGGTGTGGAGCTGAGAGGGAGGATGTACCCTCTGAATCACAGCTAGAACACTCTGAAGGCCAGAAGATAGTACGCCTGCCAAATGAAACTCAGAGCCAGAAGCTCTCCAGGAGAGGTGTGTGACCCTGAGGTGAAAGAGGTTTTATAAATCTGACCTTTGCACTTATTCTTGGCATTGCATAAAACTTTTCACAAATTCCCTATTTGTTAATCTGTGTGTGTTTCTTTTAAAGCCTCAGAGTAAAATAGCTCCATATCATGTTTTTTGTGTTAATGTTAAGTTTATATACCCCTGGACACTTGGTATTAGATTTCTGATTTTTGATATGGGTTGTGGTGAAATGATAATTGGAAGGGAGATGTGTTTTGCAATACCAGTTTCGTGTCATATCATTTTGAAGTTGTTGAAGAATGAGACTAACCCTGGACAAGGACAGGATCTGGGCTAAGTTCTTTCATCTTGCAATGTCTGGCTGATGTAATGGTACAGCATTGGCTTCTTCTGGTGCAGCAGAATTTAATAGCAATCCTATCCTGCTCGTTGAGTCTTGCATGGTTAGTCTTGTGGTACTTGACAAGGTTTTCTGCAGTTCTTTTGATGTCACTTGAATAGGAAAGCTTCGTAGCTTGATAATTAGTCAGATGTTGTTTGAAACTTTATTGAACATGGAAAGACGTAGGATAGAAGAAATCAGTGTTGTGAATGCATCCTTATTTGTACCTGCACGTCTGTTTAGAGTCAGGAAATGTTGAGGTTGCAAGCAGACAATATAATTGTAAGTGATTGGTGGTTTCAGTTGTAGCTTTTTTTCTAATATATTTTCTTGCTATTGTCTGATCATTGGAGCATATTTTATGGTAATTCATACTGAAAACCAAAAGGTAACTTTACCATATTTTATCGTGTTGTGCCCTTTTTAACACAAACACACACACACATGGATGGGTGTGTGGTTGAAAGTGTGGCAATCTCTAAACTATTGTTCCTTTCTAGTATATTTTCATAGCAGAACATAACTGTTATAGCTGATAGGTAGTAGCAGAATTGTCATGTTAATAAATTATACCATCTAAAGAGTTAAAGCATAGTCACTCTGATCATACATATATTTCCTGGAAATAAATTATGGTGACTCAACTGGAAATTTTTGGAATCTTGCTTTGATTCTGAAATGATGAAATGGATAAACAATGGATTATATAATAACTCTAAATCATTGCAGTTGTAATAGCTCCAGACTGTAATGGTGGCACTACGTACATTTTACAATCTTGTATGTGTTGAAGAACTGCATGTATTGCCAATTAGGTAATTAAGTACTTGTGTGTGATATGTGACACTTTTTCTTTTCTTTTCTTTTCTTTTTTTTTGGGGGGGGGAGCATGATACACATTCATAGATATAAGATTAAAGGTTTGGGTGAAAAGAACAAGTCAGAACTGCAGATGAATTATGGACAAATATGTAGGTTTCTGAATAAGCAGTTGTGTTTTATAATGACATATAACAGGGATCATCAAACTACAGCCTGTGGGCCAGATGCGACCTATGGCATTAAATAATCAGGCACACAACCTGGTTACGGCAGCGACAGCCCCTCAACAGTCTGAGGGATTGTGAACCAGCCCCTCACCTCTGTTTCCACTGTTACTGGTCGCGGTGGCAGCGGCTGCCCCTCAACAGTCTGAGGAACCATGAACTGGCTCCCAGCTTAAAATGTTTGAGGACCCCTGACATAGAAAGTAGTAAGGAGAATAAGCTGAATAATGTCCATTCTTCAGACTTGGGGGAGTCGAGATGGGAGAGAAAGAATGCAGAAGCACTCCCTGTTTCTTAAATAACAAGAATCAGATTATTCATTTGGAGGATCAGTTTCCCACTGCAGCCAATATGGTGGCAAAAAACTCAGTATAGCAACAAGGAGTAAGAAGGCTTATATACTGTAACTATTGGATAGTTAAGATGTGGCCATAGACGACTCCTTTTGGAACCCTGAACATTTTGTGAGAAAATAAGAAGTTTCTGGGAGCATGTTCAGCTTATACAGTGAATTTGACAAGGGGTAGAGGTGACAGGGCCATGTAAATAAGCAATGTAAATATTGAGAAGGAGGAAGGTCTGGGAGCCTCCATTCCCTCCATCTGTGACAGTTGTGGTGAACCTATGGCAAGCATGCCAGAGGGGGCACTCATAGCCTTCTCTGTGGACACACATAGCCCTCTCTGTGGGCACACGCGCCATTGCCCCAGCACAGAGTTTGCCCTACCCCTCTGCCCAGCAGCCCAATAGGAGCGCTTCCCCCTCCCCCAGCACAGAGTTCACCCCACCCCTCTGTTTGGACACTTCGTCTCTAAAATGTTCACCATCTCTTACCTATGAGGTCCAAGAGCCTGGAAGTACAGTATTGGTATTTGGGATAGTTTAGATGCAGTGTCTGACACTTATTCTATACAGTGTAGGATAATGAAACTTTTCAAAGTGTTTTACTGCCTATAGAACATACCTGTCAAGTTTTGAATTTGGAAATAAGGGAAATTTCCCGGCAAATACGGGATACTTGACAGCTATGCTTATCCTGTGCTGCCCTTCAATGGCGGCAATAGGGCATTGCAGTCTAATTAATAAGGGATGACGGCGGGAAAGGGGGTAAAATAAGGGGTTTTCCTGGCCAATAAGGGATACTTGACAGCTATGCTATAGAAGCTGATTTTAAGACATTTTTATTTTTTTTAATACCTGGCAGTCATGTTGTACTGTTTTCCATATTTCCAATGAGAGATCGTGGCTATATGTAGTATTCAAGAAAGGCACTGAAGCAATGAAGCAAAAAAAGATGTGTATGGTTTCATATAGTTCCCGTTTACATCTCTTGGTTTACACAGGCTTGCAATCCATTGGTTGAAACCTGTTTTTGTGCAAATAACACATAATTGCCTGTTGCAAGTAATTGTGGACACTGGAGAATATGAGTGCATAATAAAATGGTTGAACATGTGATATGATGTGTGAGGCTAATGCAGAAATTCTCCAGAGACCTAACTTCTGTGCAGTACAGGAAAGAGTTGAAAGTAAACAAGCCACTGATCATTTTATGAATGAGTTCATTTGGTGTCTTGGAATAGAAAATCTTGGTAATAGTGAAGAGCCAAAACAGACATTTTGGCTCAGGAGTGTGAAGGAAGAGCTAGAATATGAGTCCTAATTCTGTGAGGGGAAAAAATAAAACAGAATAATTGCTTTCTTTTTAAACTGTTGTTTAATGAGGAACAATTTTGTTTTCTTCCTCTATACTCATAAATGGTGGCTGAATGCTCAGTAGTGATGGAGTTTTTAATTATTTTGAATTCACATGACTTTTCAGACTATTTGGCTAGATTTAAGTTATTAAATTGTTTGGCTGTTGTTTGTGTATTATTGTATCTGCATTATTTTTCCATATTCTGTATGAGTGATTTAAGGAAAGTTATGATTTTGATATATGCTCAGTTAATGTTGAGGAAGGGTGGATTTTTAATTTATTATGTTTCAACTTTGCATGTCATGTCAGAAAATGAGATACAGTACTACAGAAATCCCCCTGCCTCAAAAAAATTAAAATATATTCAGCTTTGATTTTCCTGTGGCCAAACAAGGAACATAATTATAAACTCATTCATAAGGTGTGAATGCAAATAAAAATGCAGGGAAATCGGCATGAAACGAGACTTTTAAAAACCTGCTGAATGAATACTTATTTTGCCCATTCTTAAGAATAAACATGTTTAGATATCACTGATCTCAATAACTCTTACTCCTTTGTAGGATTCATAGTGCTTAAAATCCTGTCCATAGGTAATCTGAAGTTTTCAGTACAAGGTCCTATGTATCTTTTGCAGAGTGGCCAGATCAGCAGATTTTGATGTATTTTTAAATTTATGTTCCCTGAGTGGTTTAATATTACAATAAGAATACTTTAGATACCTTGGAGTCATTATTCAGTGAGGAGTCTGCTCATTGGTAGACATCTCCACAATGAAAATCCACACATGCAAATGGTCTTGAGAAATCAAGTCCATTTGCATGCATTTTTTAACCATTTGGATATCACGTCACCCACTGGCTAGGCGGACCCTCCGCTTTCACCTGGCCCAAGGGATCCAATGGAGGGTGCTTTAGTGAGTTTTAGTCTTGGCCTAACATCATTGACAAAAGATGGGCAACACTGCCTAGTTAGACCGCTCCAGCCCCAGCACCCCGACAACAAGGCTCTCAGCTAGCAGGGGAATAAGAATACCTCTTTGGAAATAACAGTGGTTCCTGTAGCATCAGGAAAATGCATGACATACTTCAAACTCTGAAGAGTCATGCGGGCTTGGGCCTGGATCAGATATTTATCTATTTACTTGTTGTATTTATAGGCCATCTTCCCCCAGTGGTGGTCTCAAGGTAGCTTACAATGTTAAAAGATCAAATTAAAACACAATAAATTGTACAATTACATACCTGTCAACCGCGGCTCCGGAAAATACGGGACCTGCATGCGTAGAAGGCTTCTACGACCCCCTTCTGTGCAGATCGCCTTCTATGCATGCTTCTACAATTCCTGGGTTTTGGCAGCTGCGGGTGGGAAATGGTGCAAATCGGCACCGAAAATTGGGAAATCCCGGCCAATCCAGGAAGGTTGACAGGTATGCAATTAAAACAAATATTAAAAAGCAATAGCAATTAGACTACATTAAAATGATTAAAAACAGGATCAAAACATTAAACTTTAAAAAGAAGAACTTAGCTAAAAACCAGCCTCCAGGGACTCAGCTATAATTATTAAATACCTGCCTGAAGACATGGGTGTTCAGCTGACTGTGGACGATTAAAAGGGAAGAGGCTAACCTAACTTCCCAAGGGAGCACATCCCATAAGCTACTCAGGGCCATAGCCAGGGGGTGGCCAGGGTGGGCTTGGCCTACCCTGAATTAGCAGTTTGCCCACCCTGGCAAAGCACGGTTTCCCATAGGAATGTGTTGAAAAGAGGCTTTGTTGCCCACCCTGAAAAATATTTGCCCGCCCACATCTACAGTAGAATCCTGGCTCTGGCTCTGGAGCTACCCTGTCTCCCAATGGATGAGGAGCAGGACAAATGATGATGCTTTGATATGACAGGGACCCTGCAAAGAAAAGATCATATGTTTAGTGTGGCATGCAGGTGCATTATACACACCCGCGAGCACAGACAAGAAACGTTTTGGCTTTCTGCATATCTCCCTAATTGTTGTAATGATGGTGGCTGCTTCACTAGAATTTGTTTGCTTGTTTGCTTCAAAGTCTATTCAAGACTAGACTTTGCTTTGGCTTTCTTGAGCCCAAACAAGGGACGTAATGATGAATTTGCAGAACTGATCAAATCCTGACTTTAAAGTACTGTATTAACTCTTGCTGCCAAAAGCACATAATGTAATAGGAGAATTCACTTAATTGAAGGAGAAGCTTCCAATATACCAGCCAGGAAGAAAAAAAACCAACAACATAGGCTTGATATATGAATAGTGTAGATAAAGAGACAGAAAAGGTCAGGGTAAGGAATAGATACAGGAATAAGTTTGTTAAGCGTCTACCAAGTTGGTGGCTGGATAAGAAAAAGGAGTTTTCTCCTGAGAAACTAGCATGAGCATTAGGCAGACCCTATTAGAATGTACCATGTGCTATTGAATGTGGATAGACCTCAGTGAGTTTACAGTGCAATGCTTCTGATTCAGAAGGATTAGCCAGCTCTATGCTATTGCCCAGAAGACACTGAAGTGTACTTGCAATGCTTTCCACTCTTCAAGGAGGCTTCTTCTCCCCAAATTCCTACTTGCTAAGATGTCTCAAAAGCAATATAGAAGTGCTATGTTAGTAAGGTAAGGTATTATTGTCCTTTCAATGGATTATATTGAAGAATACGACATACATTCAAGCTAGCTGAATAACATAAATTTATAAGCAAACAAAGCAGATTAGCCGTGTGATCCATATTCAAATTACGCAAAATGCAAAATATGCAGGAGGAAGGCGATACCTTTATTGGATCACTGAAAATTAATATGATGCAAGCTTCCATAATTAATTTTCAGTGATCGAATAAAGGTATCACCTTCCTCCTGCTTTTTTAAAATAAATTTATAAACTACCTAAAATACCATTCTGCTTCAAGAAGCCATCTAATATAGATTTTTTTTTAAAAAAGACAACCTCAATTTCTAATTGGAGATTTCAACAGCCATAGCAACATTTGAGGCTATGAATATGATGATAAAAACAACAGAGCTGTTATAAAATGGGCAGAATGCTGCTCAATGTGCTTTATTCGTGATCCTAAAATACCCATCTCATTTAATAGTGACAGGGGGTAGAGAGGCTTCAATCAAGTTCTAATTCTTAAATTTCTAATTTTTGTTAGTGGCCCTACAGCTCGACAGTACATTAATAGTATACACAATCTAATCCCAAACACTCAACACAAACCCATTTTATGTCACATCTACTCAGCCATCCAACCTCAATCTATATCATTCTGTAAAAGGCATAATTTCAGAAAAGCCAAATGAGGAAAGTTACTACTATGACAGATGCAGTCACGCCTCCTCAACCAGAGAACTGGAATTGATTTGTATCTTCCATTTTGGAATGTTCTTGTGCCTCCATTCCAAGATGGTGTTGGACTAACCATGTTGCAGGTCTTATTCTGGAAACAAACACTTAATACTAAATTATATCTTTCACTTTGTAGAAAATCCTTTTAGTTGAATGTACAATTAAATCTGGGAGGAACTTGATCTCGACATTTGCAGAAATGAAAAGAACTCACTGGATCGACACCATAGCACAGCTTGATATAGCAAGGAGCATCCAGAAAGCTTGGACACTACTAAAAAGATTAAACAGTGATCCAAACAAAAGAATGCTTTGTGCTAATATAACCCTAAGCCAGGAAAGATCAACCAATACATTAAAAAAAATAAAATATTAAAATATATATCCAGAGTGAATCCAGTGAACTTTCTATGGGTGGAAGTAGAAGGACCCATTAAAAGATGTAGGAAAGTCAAAGTGGAAGGACTTGATAATATCTGGCTTGAGTAAGTCAGACCTTTTTGTCAAAACACAAATAATTGGTTCCTTCACTTCTTTAACGAGTATTAGACAACAACAAAATTCCAAAAATATGGCGGAATACAAAAGTAATTGCTATATTGAAACTAGGCAAAGAACCACCAGATGCAAAAATAATACAGGCCAATTGCCCTACTGTGTCACTTATACAAAGTACTTGAACAAACAATATTAAATATTAATTAAATATTAAACTGAACCCTTTCTAATTTTGGAACAGGCAGGCTTTAGGCCTGACAACAGCTATACAACTCAAATCTTAAATCTAGCCCAGTATATAAAAGATGGTTAGAAATCACATAAAATAACTGGAGCAGCATTTGTAGATCTTGCAGCAGCATATGAGACTGTCTACTTTTCCAGTGCTGCTTAAAAAACTCTGCCTCCTTACTAAAGTTAACAGACTAACATAAATGATTGTCATTCTGCTTCAAAACAAAGGCTTCTTTTTGAATGGCAAGGCAGGCACAGTTGCTAAAGAAATCAAAAGAACAGTAGTGTCCTGGCTCCATTGCTTTTTAATATTTACATAAATGATCAAATGATATTCCCATTTGCCAGGAGTTTCATCTGTGCTGGTGACCTTGCCTTAACAGTTCAAGGGGAAACATTTGAATCCATCAGGACTAGCTAACCTCTGCCTTAGAAGATCTTTCTTTATATTATAAAAACAACCAGCTGAAACCAAACTCTTTGAAAACACAGGTCTGTGGCTGTGAAATTCAGAGGAAGCTCCAGTTTAGCTGGGAAGGCAAGATTTTGGTATTATGCTGGATTCAACTCTAACCAACAAAATACATTGTCTAAACACCAAACACAAGTCTGGCCTGGTTATCCTGCTATGGTAATAGAGTAGACCATACTACCAGCAACTCAATGCCAATCACCAGGTGGCGGTTAACTAACCTGACAACACTGAGGACTAATGGCTTTGGGAGATAAAATACACAGGGAAGGTTGAAGGTCCCTAAGTGGATTAAATCCCACTTGAACCCATCTTGTTGGAGGGCAGCAGTTTCATCAGTACTGGCCTGGGACTGAGGAGGACATAGTGCATACCTGTAAAGTATCCCGTATTGGCTGGGATTTCCTGTAATTCAGCGCCGCTTTTTCTACTTTCCTGCCTGGACCTGCCGCCATCCCGTAATTTGACGGTGGGGGAAAGTAGTTACTGCGTATCCCCTTCTGTCTGCGAAGAACCCTTCTGCGCATGCGCAGAACCCTTCTACGCATGCACATAATCCTTCTATGAATGCGCAGAAGAGTTCTGCGCAGAAGCGGATGCACAGAAGCCTTCTGCGCATGCGTAGAAGGGTTCTGTACAGAAGCCTTCTGCGCAGGTCCCGTATTGTCCGGAGCCGTGCTTGACAGGTACGACTTAGTGTTGTAAAAGGGCTTAGGACCAAAAAGTGCCTTGTGAAACTGGGTCAGTGGTATGGATATTACACTGCAATGCGGAAGGCAAATGGAAGACTGCTATGTTATATTGTTCCTAGGACAATCTTCATAGTTGATTGTCATGATGATAGCCAATATTTGGAATCAGATATGGCACTTGAAGAAGAAACACCAAACCAAAAATTACTGCCAGAAATAACTGCCTAGGAAATAGGGCTGTAGCCAGAATTCTAGATGTGGGTGGATGAATATTTTTTCCCAGGATGGGCAACAATGTCATATATGGCTACTCCACAGCAGAATATGCTAATGCTGTATAACATAAATCAGCACAAGCCAAATAAGCTATTAATGAATTAGTTCTTAATCAATCATGCAGGATTATTACTGGCTGCCTGAAACCTTCCCAAATCAAAAAGTCTATATTTGTCTGGCTCTGCCCCTCCAGAAGTGTGTCGAAAGCTGCTAACGTATAATGAAGGAGATAAGGTAATGGAGCACCAGATCCATCCACTTTATTTACACCAACCTCCTAGACAACAGCTAAAATTGAGGATAAGCTTTCTATGCACCTCTCAAGCCCTAAACAATAAACCAGAAAAGCCTAGGCTAAAACTTTGGAGAGAAAAAACAGCATACTTTACCAAATGGATGAATTTTGAAGTGTATCTTCCACCAGGACAAAAGAATAATCAAGTAAAAAGGGGTTACATTGACACATGACAAATTCTCTTTAATGCATTTATGTGCATTCAGTGTATGCCATACCACATACACAGAAGATCTAATAACTGGTTGAGATAAAGCTATTGAAGTATCCCACTTCTGGTCAAAAATAATCTAATTGTGCAATGCTCTGATATGAACAAAGAAAGTAGTGCCAATATCTAGTAGCCCTTCCACCTAATACACTGAAGTTGGATCATCATTCACTGGCCTTCATACAGTCATTTGATGACTGAAGTTAGTACTTGTTTATGTTGGGATTTGAACCTTCCTGATTCCTTATCTCTGTGATTAAATTGATTCATCTGATTTATTAATCCCTGCCCCAAATTTACTGAATTTGCCCTGGCTAACAAAAAAGCTCATAGATTGTGTCCACAAAGTTGATGCAATGTTGATCCCAGAGAATCCCAGAAAATAAGTACAGAAAATCTATATGGTTTTGGTTGGAAAATCATTTTGGAACTCTTCCATGTTCTGGACTTTCTTGAGGAAAATACTTTGCTTCAGGAAAATACTTTGTGGTACATACTGTTGCCTGTACAGTAGTTTTATTAAGTTGCCTCCTAATTGTGTTGTGTTCATTATTAATTCTCATTAGTGAACATGCACATTTGAAAATAATAGCATATGAAAGAGATCTCTATATATTATTATTATTGTATGAGGGGGTGTACAATTGGATCTCATAAGCCCACATAGATCAATTGTTTAAAAATAAGCAAGGAAACAAAAAAAAAAAGCCTGACTCTCAGTGTATGTCAATATTAGTTTGTGGCCCAGAAAAGATGTTGTTTTTCTTAATGGCTTCCTATTTGATTGTTGGAAACAATTTTTATATGACTTAAATAATAAGGAAAATATTGCAAACATGTGTTGTGATAAATCTGCTTATCTTCATTTGGCATTAAGCTATCTACATCATAGGTGGGCAACAGACAGAATGCATATACTGTACAGTACTATGCAAAAGTCTTAGGCCAGCATTAGATTGAAATGGTATATTGACCATATCTAATTATTTCTCAACCTCTTCAATAGATTACTACCAGGAAATACAGGAAATGTGTAGGATCACAGAATTTGACAAACATAAAATCAAACTTTTGCATAAGCAAGGCCAGCCTCAAAGGGAAATCAACAAACAAACTGGATATTCAAGAGGTGGTATTCAAGCTGTTATAAATAGGAAGAATCAGGAGAGGTCAAGGACAAAAAGGCCATGGAATGCCATGAAAACTTTCACATTTGAACGAGAAGTTCCTTAGAGTTTATTCTTTGAGAGACCAGAGGACGTCCACCAAGGATCTGGCTCAGCATCTGGCAATTTCATAGGGATGCCAAATTGACCCTTTAGCTTGATCAGGAATCATCTTTATGGAAGGGTAGCAGCCAAGAAACCACTTTTGCAGAAGGCGAACAGGGTGAAAAGGCTAAGATATGCTAAAGCTCACAAGAGGATCAATGGAAAAGAACATTATGGAGTGACGTATCCAAGTTTGAAATGCGAGAAGGAGAGTTCGAGAGAGATGGACAAATGAGTGCTTGTGGCTTTCGGTGAAACATGGTGGGGAGCCTGGCCTGGCCTGGGCCTGAATTTCTGCCACTGGTGTTGGCAATAATGTCTGTATTGATGGAATCATGAATGCTGAAAAGTACAGAAAGGTTTTAATTCAGTGTGCAGCTTCTGGTAGGCTCAGAAATGTCCAGTACTTCTGGTCCTCTGACATTTTACACCCAGTCTGCCTCCTTTGTCATCATATGACTGATAAGTTTAGCAGAAAACAAAGAAAGATACATAGGGAGGATGACTGTATTATGGAACCAGTTGTCCTAGATTCTGTATTTTTTTAAAAAATAAGTGGAACCTTAATGATTATTTGTACAAGCTTTTAAAACACAGTTTTGTAGAACATTTTTCCTGTCAACAACTAGAACAAGGCCATTGATTTTTGCTTTATACAACCTAAACATGAAGAAAACAAACATACACTCTTAAGGAAGTTTCTCCTGTTCCTAAATTGGGGTTGAATATTAAATTCTACACTGCACAAAGCAGTATTTATGTATAGAGAGATTTAAAAAATCTGAGGCAATGCATGGCATTACTGCTTCTTTCTCTATTTAATTGTGCATCTTGTATATAGCTTGCAATTCATTGCACAAAATGAAGCTTGGGCGGGGGAATTGTGTGGAAATAGCTATAAATTTGCATAGATGTTTTTCCAAGATTGGTGGTTGGGGGGGAATTCCAAAGTCTGCAATAGCCATAAGAGAAGATTCTGGACTCAAAGTAGTTGAAACTCAGCCAATAGTGAGATGAGAAAAAAGTTAGTTTCTCTAAATTTGGTAGGCCAGTTATTCCAAACCTCTCAAAGTCCAACCACACATCCATATAGTGAGAGGTGTTAACAGGCCACAGAGTGGGCCTCTTGGTACATCCAAACATAGAAAAATGCATACTAGACATTCCATCTGGCTCATCACTTCTACCACTGCACCTGAAAGTGGAAGCGGGCACGTTTATGTCAGCCGTAAAATGCACCTGCACCTGTGTAAACGCACCCATGGCTGTCATAAATGCAGAAGTGGGTGCATTTACAACAGCTGTAAATGTGCCCACTTCTAGGGGGCATGGTCCGGCCTACTCACCTGTCTGGGGGTCATGGTCAGGCCCACGGTGTAGAAACGTTGACCACCTTGCTTTATATTAAGGAGCCCTTTGCTCTTGGCATTCTCAAAATCATGCTTTGCTATTATCTCACTTGTAGTTTTCAATGTAATACAGTGCTGTCCTGTTCAGATGAAACAAAGTGTTCAAATAAGTAAAAATGTTCAAAGTACTTCACGCAAATTCTCAGTAATTTTCACCGTAGATCTTCAAAGGTGTGTTGATATTAGTCATCTGCATATTATACAGGCTTAACTAGTAAGGGCTAGTTTATACAATCAGCAGAATCAGATGGCAAATCTTTTCCTGGTTTCCACTGTTTCAAGCTGCAAAATAGAACTGCATATTTAAATTCTTCCCCCACAGGAAGAAAAAATGTCAGACAAATAGTATACCAGAAGGAAAGAAGTGCTGAGCCTTTCCACTGAAAAGTTTATTTTCTGAACGCAATATGGTTTTTCCTCATGGACATGTCATTCACTTTCTTTATTTGTGTCAGAGGCACCATAAGCATATAATAACATACAAAGCTAAAATTAATATATATAAAACAAGCAGGAATTAGATGATATCCACCCAATAATGACATCTGCCACATCAATAGCATTTCCTCTTGCCAACATAAGGTCCTCCTCAGTGCACGTTGAGGGGCATTGTGTGCATTGTATCATATGAGAGATAGATTGTTCTTCTCTGCATTCACACAGACTGCCATATTTCATACATCACTCAAGAAATCCCGCTTGCTCCCTAAGGTGGATATTGTAGGTCGGAGAAGCTTCGTCATTCGGCTCTGCTGATTGCATTAATTGACTTTCACAGCTGACAGCAAAACTAATGCAGTTCTTCTCTGTAGGCAGACTCTTCTTCTGCTTCTATGAATGTGTTACATAGAACTTCTGAACTAATATAAAACAAAACAGCATTGTACTGTATTGAAAGCTACCAGTGGAATAATAGCAGAGATTAATTCTGAGGGTGCTGAGAGCTAATTAGCAATTGCTTGTTGTGGGTAACGTGACAGTTCTGCTCTTATAGGGTTTGCATTCTGCCCTTCTCTTAGCATAGATTTTATCTATATATTCCCCCCTCCACCCCAGATCCCGCCGCAGATCATTTTCAGTGCACTACTTTTCAGATGAAAATAATATTTCATTATATGACTGTTAGATAACTGGCTGGATTGTTCAGCCTTTTAGGTATCTGGCTGTGGAAGCAGAGGATGGGAGTTCAATTTGCAGTGTGTTTTCTAGGGAGAAAAAGCCAACCTATGTGACCTTGGCAAGGGAGAAAGAGCTGGCCTATGTGGCCTTGGCAAGCTACAGTGCCACAGGCAGTGGTGGGCATCAGCAGGTTCGCACCAGTTCACCAGAACCGGTAGCAGAAATTCCTACCCATCCAAGTTTTGAAATAAAGTAGTCCTAATTCGGGTGCAATGCAGGGCTTTTCCCCTGGCCGTGCCCACCATACCACTCCCACAGTGAGGTAGTAACTTTTTTTTGGAGCACACCACTGCACATAGGGTTTCCCAGAAGAAGGAAATGGCAAATGACTTTTGTGAATTTACTATGCAGAAAACACAGGAAAGGGTCACCATAAAGTCAGGATTGACTTGATGGCATGCAATTATTATTATTATTAGGTGCAGGTCTCCCTTGCCCAAAAGCCAGTCATGTCAGGCTCTAGGGTAGTGGCTCTCAACGTGGGGGAATGAGGCCTCACGGGGGACTTCAATTCCCAGAAGCTTAAGTCAGTATATTGACTAAGCAGTGCTTTGAGAAATTGACTTTGGCTTCTGGGAATTGAAGTCCAAAAATCAAAAACACTGCTCTAGGCTAGGGGGTAGTATTTATCTCTGCTTACAGCCAAAGAGCCAGTGCTGTCTGTGTTTGCAGACATTTCTGTAGTCATGTGGGAGGCATGACTAGATGCTGGAGCACACTGAATGGTATTAGTCTTTTCGTCAAAGCGGTACCTATTTATCTACTTGCAATTTCTTGCTTTTGAACTGCTAGGTTGGCAGGAACTGAGACAGACGATAGGAGCTCACTCCATCATGCAGCACTTGGGTCTTGAACTCTTGACCTGCCCACCTTCCTGTCATCAAGCTCAGCATCTTAACTACTAAGCCACTGTGGCCACCTGTTAGTTCATCTAATAAATTAACTGTTTTAACAAAAGTTATCATGCAGATGTGTTTAATTTCATGATCAAAATTAAATTAAGACAAATGCTAATTCTATAATGAAATTAATGTTTGTTGAGAGACATTAGAATAAATGTACTCTGCTATTTTTGAGAAACTTAAAACTGTTTAAATATTTAAACTGCTAAATACCTATAGCAATCATATTGTCTTTTCATTAGAAAAGGCTATTAGCAGAATATTCATTTCTTCAAAATGCAGGCACTGTACTGTTTGTTTTTATCAGAATAGTCATAGATGTTTTCACTTGTGTATGTGTTTAAAACAGCCATCTGCTGGTTGCAAACAGAAAATATTATTTCTATCCCCACAAGTTTCTGATAGGTCCCTATTTCTTTCTGCTCACACTCAATATTAGCTTGTTTTAGCTTTGTTGGCATTGTTTTGTCATATGCTGTCAAGTCTGAAGTGATGTATAGTTTTATAATCTAACAGGGTTTTCAAGGTAATTGATCTATTTAAGGAGTAATTTTACTGGTTCTTATTCTCAGTGGGTTTCTATGGCAGAACTGGGGAATTGAACTCAAGTCTATTCCATTACTCTGTCCATTATAGCACACTGGCTACTAACAGCTAAAGACGTGCTCTTTGTTCCTGACTTTCATGTGCCATGTAGAATTTTAGAATGTAAAACTGGGTGAGCAATTTTGGTGGGGCCACTCATACTGTCGAAAATACAAAGACATGAAACTTATAATTCCACTTCCAGTTTTGGAAAGTGGGTACTTTTTCATGTTAGACCCTCCTAAAGGATTACTATTGCTGGAGGATTTCAGAGACTTTCACATTTCCCCCTCTAGAGAATACCATTTTATGGAAGCATGCCGACATCTAATGGAAATAAAACCAAACATTTTAAACTGTCCTTCCTTGAGATTCTTCTTTGAAACATTGTCAGTCTCCCTTAGTAATTGTCCTAATTACACTTCAATGGCCACTTGTCGTGTGTGTGTGTGTGTGTTTTTTTTTTTAAATTCAGAACTTCCTATGGTGGACAGCTCCTGCATGTGACTTAGTAAAACAGCAGGATTTGAAAGACTGCAAGTACGGTACTGTTTAATTGTGAGTGTAACTGTTAGAGAGCTTTTGCTTCTGCTATACAGCTTCATGAATACCTTGAGTAACTGTGAGAAACTGGTCACATTTATACTATGTGGCACAATATTTGATCTCTGTTCATTAGGAACCTGCAGTACAACTAAAAGTCTTTCAAAAACAACAACATTTGAAATTGTGTATAAGAAACATATTCAGGAAAGAGAAGCGGGTGACTTTGTTTATCTCTTGATACTCGCTAGTTTTTGTAAAGATTTTTACATCCTGTTCCATTATCCCATTGTAAAGTTAGAGTAGTGAAGTGGTATACTGAAATTCCATCTAAATCTGCTATGTTGCAATTTCTTGTCCCTCTTTTGTAAAGACACTGGTAACTACCATTTGGCATCCTTTTGGATATTTTCCAGTCTTTTTAAACTTCTGATTTCCATGCAGAATGTACTCAGTTTTATTTCCTCTCGTATCATGTGTCAAATCTCAGGCCACTTTGATGATTCTCTTCTGCAGTTCTTATCTTGTTCATTGACATCCTTAAGTTGTAGTGCCAAAACTGTAGATCTCTGCAAAATGAGATCCAGAAAAAAAATGATGCTATTAGTCCAGTATCTGTGTGGTACTTAACAGGATGCAAATCTGGATGCCAATTTATTTTCCATTAAAAAGTATCATATTGCTGGCACACATCATGTTCATAACTCAAAAGCTCTTTTGCTAGTGCTCAAAGTTTGCCATTGATTTCATTGGGCTGTACGCAACAGCAAGTAACTTGAGTTTTTTTAATACAACAGGGCTTTCTATTATCTCTGTCTCCCAGCTCTCTCATCTCCACTTCCCAGAATTTTTGCAGAAGGTTTCACAGCCTGCAGGCATCTATGTCTGCAGGAGGGACGGGAACCTCTTCTACTAGTGCTTTCGGTTATGCAGGTGGATACAGCTGTTTGTTTTTAGTATGTAATATCCTGTAAGTCAGGGATTCTCAACCTGCAGCCCGTGGGACGAATGAGGCCCACAGCACCATTTCATGTGCCCCCAAACTGCCTCCACCACACCAGGAAGTGCCATGTGGTGGAGGAAGGGCAAAATGGCCATCCAGCTCCCAAAGCTGTCTGAGGGAGCGTGACCCAGCCCCTGGTTTAAAAAGGTTGGTAACTCATACTGTAAGTGAATAAGAAGCTCCGGGGGTGATCTTATATTCGTTTATTTCATAACCTTTATTTTCTGAAGAAGTGTCTCTGACTGGGAACACACCTTACAAAATCTTGTCATCAGTTGCTTTTGAGGTGTGTGGGTGTGTTTACGTGGGTGTGGTTGAGTCTGTGAAATGCTGCATCACAGAAGCAGAAATTATTGTATTTTCTTACATGATGAGAAAATGTTCTCCTCCTTTGGAATAATTCCTACTGCAGCATATTCAGCTATTAGTTAAAAACAAAATGGGGTTTCCCCCTTCAAAAATGTTACATACATATAGATGTAATGTTTCAGGTTTTTTAAAAAATATAAACATGGTCTCTGAGCAGCTTAAAGACTAGCTGACAACTGTAAAATGTTGTCTCAGTCTTCCAAAATTGGGGCTGTTCAAGTCCATGATTTTCATTGAAATGGCCTCTACTACTAATACCAAACTGCCATCTGCCTAACTTCTACTTGTTCATTCTGTATTGTTGGTCTTAATATGCCTTTGTATTTACACCTAACTTAGCCCACTTCCAGTCCTGTTATAGAAAGGTGTGTTACCTCAATATGTGACCAAATACTGCCCTCTTTAAAATAAATTAAATATATTTGACAGAGACTCTAATGTTAAAGGGCAAAACATTGTTGCATAACGTTATGCTGGTGTCCGTAGGATTCAGTGCTAGAAATTACCAATTGAAAGCTGAACTGCTAGTTCAGAAGTTATGAAACCAGCTACTGAAGAAGAGTAAAGGACGAGTATGAATAGCTCTGTAGCTAATAATATGACCAGATTAAAGCCAAAAGAGCAGCTAGTTACTGATATGTACTGATGTGGAAGAAAAGTCTAGTGCTATATGGCACATACAATAAGAATGTGGAATGTGAGAAGTGTGAATCAAGGTAAACTCAAAACCATAAAATATGGAATGTTTGGGCTCTGGAATTCACTGCCATGAGCAGTCAGATTGCCCCCATCCCCATCTTTGTCCTTCCATTGTCAGGCTAAAGTGTGTGTGCATGTGCATATGCGTGCATGTGTGTGTGTGTGTGTGTGTGTGTGTGTGTGTGAAGATTGTCCTAGGAACAATATAATGCAGTGGTCTTCCATTTGACTTCCGCATTGCAACGTAACACCCATACCACTGATCCAGTTCTGTGAGTGGCTTTCTGGTCCTGAGCCCTTTTGGCACACTAGGTCCTCATCAACCCCAGGCCAGTATTGATGAAGCTGCTACCCTCCATCAAGATGGATTCAAGTGGGATTTAATCCACTTGGGGACTATCACCCTTCCCTGTGGACTTCACCAAGGCCGCTTGTCCTCAGGGTTGTCAGATTAGTTAGCCACCACCTGACACTCAGTGTGAGTCACTGGCAGTATGGTCTACTCTATTACCATAGCAGGATAACCTGACCAGACTTGCTGTAATTGACTAGTCCATAAAAATGGAAAAAGATTTGCCTCAGGAGGTGGTGAGTTGGAAATATTTAAGTGGAGCTCAACAGCCATCTGTTTGGGATGCTGAAACAGCATCCTACTTTGCAAATCCTGCCTTGAGGAGGTGGTAATACCAGTTGACTCCAAGCTTCTTTCTAGTCTTATATCTTCTAAGTGGAATGTTTTGTACATTTAACGCCTCATTGGAACTCTTGCAGTCCAAAACATACATGAATTGATCTGCTACATTAATTCTTTATATACTGCATATTGAATTTCTCCATGTAGTTGCAGATGTGCAATGTCGATAAATGTATCAGAAGGACCCATGTGACACAAATTATAATGTATTTAATTGGGTCTGTGTGACCTGTCTTTCCACTTCAAAATAGAGATGCTCAATGCAGTTTCCAATGAAGAAGAATTTAACTGTAATGTTTAGCTACAATATAAACACATCCACATTTATGGCTCTTCATATTTCTTGTGCTCAGTGGGAAGGATACAGGAAAGCTGACTTTGGAATGTACTGAATATCTATTTCTGGGACACTGAACCAAGAAGCGTAGGTAGGTGGTACTTGAGAACAAGCGTCCTTAACTCAACCAGAGGAAGAAAAGAAGGGGTTTGAGTAGCACACAAAGCAACAACAAAAATTCCCCAATGATTCAAACAGAAAGTGAGAAAATATGACTCCTTTCCATATACGTAAAGAAAAATATTATGAAGGGACACATGAGAAAGCAGAATAACGAACCACTCTTCAGTAGAGATAACCTGAGGCAAACTGTAGCTATGGTTCAGCATTTAATTTTTTTAGATACTAGTTCAGCTGCTAGAGGCTTGAACATGCCCATGATGGCTGTTTATTCCTTTTCTAGAACGAAGAGGAAACAAAAATAGGAAATGTATGTGTATCTTCATTAGGCATGGGTCTGAATTCTTTTCACCATTGTTGTTTACGTTTATCATTTTCCCATGTGATGTGTATGTGTGTGCCCCCCTCCCCCAATCTGTAGGTGTCACATTGTTCCCAGAAACTTGGGGCTTTTTAAAAAGGTTAATGTTGTTACAATATTTTTAAACTCTGGCTTAGAAGACTAGTAGGTCAGAATGCTTCGTTTCATGTTTCATCTTAAAATTTGCTGTGAGAGGAAAGGTTAAGCTCTCCACCTTAACCATTGACAGTGGAAACAAAGAGTTGAATCAATGCATAAAGTTAAAGCTAAGGCTATTTTTAAAAGGAAAACAAACTTTTAGTCATCTACTAATCCAGGCATCTCAGATTTGTCACATACCTCTGCAAATGTGACCCTTCTCTGTCAGCTGCTCTTCAACTCTGACTTGAGTTGTCTGATTCCAATAAAGGTTGGTGATGATTCTGATGTCCTTATCATCTACACCTATTTTCTTCAGGGCTGTGATCATCTTCTCATGCTGGCATCTGTCAAAGGCTTTTGCATAATCTATAAAATATGCATGCATGTCACATCTCATGTCTCTACATCTTTGTATGAGGGCCTGCATGGTAAACAGTGCCTCCCTGGTACCTAGAGAATTCCAGAAGCCAAATTGTGTCTCACCTGTGTTTTCTTCACACTTTTTATAAGAGCATGACTCATGAGACTAAACGTTCTGTATTCCTCACTAGACTTCACATTTGGTTTCTTCGGCAATGCAACAAAAGTTGATAGCAACCAATCACTCGTAAGGATGCTTGTATCATAAATGGCATTAAAAAGATCAGTCTATTCTTTGATATTATCTTCAGACAGAAGTTTCAGAATTTCTGCTGGGTTGTCATCTGGCCCTCTTGCTCTCCCATCTTTAGATATGTGCAAAGCACTGACAACCTCACTCTACAGCATTGGCTGCCAACCTTTTCCTGCGTTGTGTTCTGTAAAGCTGTGCCTTTAACAATGTACCTTTGCCATGTGTTACCAATGTAACCTTTCTGTGTGCAACATTATAACCATCAGCTGTATCAATGTAAACCTAATAAGGGGACGCGAGCTAGTGACCACCAGAGGGCAGTAGCGGGCGTCCAGCTCTCATGGATCATATTCACCTGGTTCAGCAGCGCAGGAAGATTCCCCGCCACCTCTTCACCTGGTCAAGAAGGGCGTGACCTCCTACGACGTCACGCAGGCAGCAACCAATAGTCTGTCGACGAGCCACATTCAAATGTATAGCCAGCTGTATATATTGAGCCACTCATCCGCCATTACCACATGTTCCTCCGGATCATCATGCAATAAACCTGTGTTAAGCCAACCCTTCGGCTGTTTCATTGTCTTTGGTCCCTTACACTAAATTGGCGACGAAGGTGGGATATGGCAGCCCACGGGACCAAGACATGCGCCGGTTTCGAAATCAGGAAACCGGGCGACTGGGAGATCTTCGAGATGGACTTCCAGGCCGCACTGATCGAGTCCGAAGTCATGGAAGAGGCGAAGAAAAGGGCCATCTTCACCAGGATGCTCGGACAAGAAACCAAACGGACCTTGGTGGACCTGATTGCACCGAGGAGGGTGAGCGAATTCAAGGCCAAGGAACTCATGCAGATGCTGCGTGAGCACGTCCGGCCCGCCACGGCGATGTTTCCCGCTCGGAGTGCGTTCTGGAGGCGAATCCAAGCGCCCGGGGAGACGGTCGCCGCATTCGTGGCGGCCCTGCGGCTGGCGGGCGGCCCGTGCAAATGGGAGAATGCCGAAATCACCCTCCGGGACTGTGTGCTGTGCGGCCTGAACGACACCGAAACCCAGCGCACATTAATGAACCAAGAGCCGCCTCCAACGTTGCAGGAGGTCGTCAGAGCGGCCCAGGCCGCAGAAGCTACGAAGGCCGGGGTCCAAGAACTCCAGGACTGGCGGCCGAAGTCGAGCAAGGCAGAGGCTCCGGTACAGGCGGCCCGGCGAACTTCGAGGTCGTCCACAGAGAGCAGCAACGACGAGGACGTCCGGAGGGTCCGGAAGGAGAGCCGGCGATGCGACGGCTGTGGAGCGGCCCACGACCGCGTAAAGTGCCCCTTCCGGAAGGCCGAGTGCCACAACTGCGGCCGCCGCGGGCACATCGCCAAGGTGTGCAGGAAGAAGCGCGAAACCCGGAGGAGCTCCGCAGACCGTTCCGCGGGGCAAGACCGCCCAACGAGACCCAAGGATGGCGCCCAGGCCACGTGGAAGCAGGACGGCGTGGGCCGCATCTCCGACGGCAGCGAGGATGACGCCCCAGTGTTCAGCGTGTCTACAGGGCACCCCCGCTACTTTGTTGAGGTACTAGTCCAAGGGGTTCCCATTAGGATGGAAATTGACTCGGGGTCCTCATATTCAATCATTTCCCAGAGGGAGTTTTTGGGAATTGCCCCCCACAAGCGACCCAAGCTCAAAGCATTGAGGTCCACACTACGGGACGTGCAAGGGAACAGTATTCCAGTGTTGGGGGTTGGAGAATTTCAGGTCAAATTCAAGGAGCACGCCGTGTCCCTTCCCCTAGTCGTGCTCAAAGGGGGAGATTGCAGCCTCCTCAGGACTCAATGGTTCCAGCCCCTGGGGTTGTTTATTGGGGGGGTGCACGCCGTTGGGATGCACGCCGTTGGGACTGATCCAATTCAGGAGGTGTGCGAGGCGCACCCCGAAGTTTTCAAAAAAGGACTGGGGAAATTCAAGGGGCCCCCAGTGACTTTCGACCTGGACCCGGAGGTCCGCCCAATTCGTCTTAAACCACGCAGGGTGCCGTTCGCACTTAAGGACAAGATAGAGGCGGAACTGGACAAGTTGGTGGGCCAGGGAATCCTTGTGCCTGTAGATTCTGCGGAGTGGGAAACTCCAATTGTAACCGCACTAAAGGCCAATGGGGAGGTCCGCATATGCGCCGACTACAAGTGCACCATCAACAAGGCGATCCGCCCGAATGCATATCCGGTGCTGGTAGTCAGCCATCTGCTGGCCAGGTTACACGGGGGAAAGTGTTTCGCTAAGGTCGACTTAGCACAGGCCTACCAGCAGCTCACGGTGTCCCCTGCCGCAGCTGCTGCGCAGACCATAGTCACCCATAAGGGGGCGTTCCAGGTGACGCGCCTCCAGTTCGACGTGAATTCGGCGCCTGGAATTTTCCAGTCACTCGTGGAACGCCTCCTGAAGGGGCTGGAGGGGGTGTTGCCTTATTTTGATGACGTGTTAATAACAGGGGGGAGTCGGGTTGAATTGGCCAAGAGGTTGGGAAAGGTCCTGACAATATTCGAAAAGGCGGGGCTGAGACTGCGAAAGGACAAATGCGTCTTCTTCGCAACCGAGGTTGAGTTCCTAGGGTTTTGTGTGACTCCTGAGGGAATCAAACCATCCAAGTCCAAGGTGGCAGCCATTAAGAAAGCCCCCCGCCCCACCTCCAAGCCCGAGCTGCAGTCGTTCCTAGGGCTGCTCAACTTTTACCACTCCTTCCTTCCCCGGAAGGCAGCGGTGGCTGAACCGCTACACAAGCTGCTAAAGAAAGACCAGGCATGGAAGTGGGGCAATGACCAGGAAAGGGCATTTAGCGAGCTAAAAAGCCTCCTGGCGTCCGACGCCATATTGACCCACTTCAACCCCAAACGCCCAGTAGTCCTGACCTGTGATGCACCTCCAGTGGGGGTGGGGGCGGTGCTGTGCCACGTGTTGGAAAACGGAAGGAAGGCCCCGATAGCATTTTACTCCAGGTCCCTGTCCCAAGCGGAGAGAAACTACGCACAGACAGACAGGGAGGCACTAGCAATAGTCGCGGGGACGAAAAAATTTCATGATTTTTTGTACGGCCGCCCCTTCACCATTGTAACGGACCACAAGCCCCTGCTAGGCATCTTTACCGCAGATAAGCCCACCCCACAGATCCTGTCCCCGAGGATGCTCAGGTGGGCCATTTTTCTCAATGCGTATCAGCACGCGTTGGTCTACCGGCCCGGAAAAGAGATCAGCCATGCGGACGCTCTATCTAGGTCTCCCCTTCCCCTAACGCCCAGCCAGGTGAGCAAGGGGGAGCAGGACCATCAGGTTCTCATGAAAGAGGTGCTGGATTCGCCCCCCGTAGTGCCCGCCGACATTGCCAAAGCGACAGAGAAGGACAAGACGTTAGCGGCAGTTAGCTTCTGGGTGCAGAAAGGGTGGCCGGCGTCCTCCCCAGCGGAGGAGTTCGCTCCATTTTTCAGAAAAAAGCTAGAACTGTCCCTAGAGAGGGGGTGCCTCTTGTGGGGGCAGCGGGTAGTGATTCCCACTTCCCTTCGGCCGCGGGTGCTCAAACTGCTGCACGTCAGCCACCCCGGTATCGTGCGATCCAAGGCGCTGGCCCGGAGTTACTTCTGGTGGCCCCAGCTGGACGCCGACATCGAGCACATGGTCGGCACTTGTGATAGTTGCCAATGCTCCAGACCAGAGGAGGCCCGCCTTCCCCACAGGGAATGGGACGCGGCTAAGGGGCCGTGGTCCCGGGTGCACGTTGATTTCGCGGGCCCGTTCAGAGGCACCCTGTTCCTTCTCGTAGTGGACGCCTTCTCCAAATGGTTGGAGGTTATCCCAGTCACGAGCACCTCCTCGGCCCAGACCATTAGGCATTTGCGGAGGCTCTTTTCCACGTTCGGCATACCCGACACGTTAATTAGCGACAACGCTAGTTGTTTCACGTCCTCCGAGTTTAGGGCATTCATGGAGATCAACGCCGTTCGGCATATCACCTCCGCCCCGTTTCACCCGGCCACCAATGGCCAAGTAGAGCGCCTCGTCCGCACCACGAAGGACGCGTTGCGGCGCATGGGCCCAGGGGATCTGAACCTACAAGTGTGTCAGTTTCTGCTAGGGTACAGGGTGACCCCATTGGCGTCAGGATACTCCCCCGCAGAGCTCTTAATGCGCAGGAAGCTGACCACCATCCTTACTAGGCTAGACCCCACGAGGGTAGAGGACAAAGGAAGGAACATCGGGCTAGAGGCTACAAAGAGTTTCAGTGTAGGCGCCCCCGTGCATTGCAGGAATTACGCCAGCACGGGCCCAGCCTGGGTACCGGGCGTAGTTGTGGAGCAAACCGGCCCCGTGTCGTACCGCGTGGAGACCAGCACAGGGCTCCTGTGGAGGCGGCACGCGGACCAGCTCCGAAGCAGGGTCTCCGAGGAGCAGGGCACAGACCAAGCAGGGAATAAGTCAGCGTTAGGGTTCTCCCCCACCCGTTCAGCCCAAGGGGGAGGGAAGGGGGACCGCGGGCCCCCACCAAGGGGGGAGGAGGATGTCCTCATAGATACCCTGGGGGATCTTTCCGAGGAGGAGGAACCCGACCCCATACATATCTCGCGGAAGGTCCCCACAAATGCGGGTACCCCCACCAAGTTAGATTTTGATTTTCAGAACCGGGGGGGTTTTTCGGAGTGGTCCCCCACCCATCCAAGCGAGAAGAGGGGTTTTTCGTTAGCCCCGACGGCCCCCGGTCTGCCCACAATGGAGTTTTTCCCTTCCCCTAAGGCCGCCAGACAGCGGCAAGCCACTAACAAGTCTCCCTCTCCCATTTCAGGACAAGGGACCAGGGAACAAAGAAGCAATAACGCCCCTGGGGGGGCAGCCCTCTTCACGGCCCAAACGCACATGCAACAAGCCATCTTGGCTGAGAGACTTCGTCTCATCCTAGGGGGGAGGGATGTTGTGTTCTGTAAAGCTGTGCCTTTAACAATGTACCTTTGCCATGTGTTACCAATGTAACCTTTCTGTGTGCAACATTATAACCATCAGCTGTATCAATGTAAACCTAATAAGGGGACGCGAGCTAGTGACCACCAGAGGGCAGTAGCGGGCGTCCAGCTCTCATGGATCATATTCACCTGGTTCAGCAGCGCGGGAAGATTCCCCGCCACCTCTTCACCTGGTCAAGAAGGGCGTGACCTCCTACGACGTCACGCAGGC
Organism: Bradypodion pumilum; assembly: GCA_035047305.1. NCBI lineage: Eukaryota > Metazoa > Chordata > Lepidosauria > Squamata > Chamaeleonidae > Bradypodion > Bradypodion pumilum. The sequence goes on along the minus strand of JAWDJD010000001.1, from coordinate 188,588,295 downwards.
AGCAACCAATAGTCTGTCGACGAGCCACATTCAAATGTATAGCCAGCTGTATATATTGAGCCACTCATCCGCCATTACCACATGTTCCTCCGGATCTTCATGCAATAAACCTGTGTTAAGCCAACCCTTCGGCTGTTTCATTGTCTTTGGTACCTTACACTAAATCCTGCCAGGGATCTGACCACGGCACCTCAGTCAGGTGAGGGGCTGATCATGTGGTTCTTGACACCGGCGGAGCTGGCGGCAATGGCACATGCATTTGTGCCACGTTTCCCAGCATTTTACCCACCTTTGCCACTTCCCTTGGAGGAGGGAGCAAGGGAGGAACATTTTCATGCATTTTCATGCCGTTTTTGAATTATTTGCCGCATTTCCATGGTGTTTTGGTGCAAAAATGTGGTGATTTCGGTACTTGCAGTGATATCAGGGCACTTTCGGTGTCAGTGGCAATTCAGCCTGGGGGCCAGATCCAGCCCACAGGCCGTAGGGTGGGAACCCCTGCTCTACAGTATTGGTGGTCCAGTATTTCATTTACGACAGGCTGTTTTTGCATGATCAGACAGTTGAGCTAAATTGATGTCTTGCAAAATAGGTACTTATTTGCATTTTAGCTTCCTCCTCCTCTTTTTCCTCTCTTTGCGATATGAATTTTATTCAGTAAATAGTGATTTAATAGAATCACTGACGAGTTTGTGTCAGCCTAATCTGAGTTTTAAAGGGTCCCACCCCAAATGGTAGTAATTTTTCCTCTTGTAGAAATCACTTCTGTCATTCTGCATGTTGTGCCATAGAAACCATTCAGACAGCAACACAGTGCCTTTACTAAGAATAACAAGGGTGTAAGTTTGATTCTATGCCAAGGCTCTCATTGGCAGAATAAGACGGCTGCCACGAGGCGGCACATGCTGAAAGACATGCTGTCCATTTCTTTAAGGACTTGAGCCCACCCTCCTGACTTAACGTTTATATTTTTCCACTCACATAATTCAACCTGGTGATACCATTGAAGCTTCTGTTTGAGAGAGCAGCATAAAGGTGCCAGGTAGAGCAACTGTATGTGAAACATAGCCTGTCCTGTTGCCCTCAGATGCCACAGAGGATGCTAGCCTGTTACCAGGGTTGAAGCTGTTACTCTGGCCACTTTCTGTACATAGGATGGTTCAGGAGTACCATCTTGTCCTCTGCCTCGGGCAGCAAAATATGTTGGTCTTAGCCTACTGTAGATAGAGTGGAAGGTACAATGTGGATTTATTCGTGTTCCTGCTCTTGGCTTTATAGCAGGAGCTGTGCTGGGAAGTATCATACTGTACTTCAGAGTGGAAGAAATGCTATTCTTAAGTCTGAAGTGCTGTTCTAGAAATCATTCGCACCTCCTGAAGATATCACTGTTTACTGCAATGAGAGTATCTATTTCTGGCGGTGTTTGTCACCTTGTAATTCAGAGAAGTGTGTTTGGAGAATTCACACAAAGCTTGTGTTCTGGTTATAGAATGAATGGTAAGAACAAACGCTGTTTCAGAGTATAAATCAATTAGATCTAGAATCATCTAGATTAGATGATTTAAATAAACCAAGTAGAGAAATAGAGACCACTTTGGTGGGAAGGTAAACAGCGTTCCATGTACTCCGGTGTCTAGTCATGCCTGCTACATGACCATGGAAATGTCTGTGCTGGCTCTTCGGCTATGAAACAGAGATGAGCACTGAACCCTAGAGTCAGATACGACTGGCTTTTGAGCAAGGGTGACCTTTACCTTTAGATGATTTCTGCAGTTAGAAAATTTGCCTAAGAATTACTGCACGCTAATCTGCAATAATGGCAATGCTTAGTTTATACAGTAGTCTTTGATAACTATGGCATTCCATAATGTCTCCACATTAACAGAATAAATGTCCTGTATCCGATTAGCCCTATTTTCTTTGAGTATTCTTTGATCATCTTTTTTTGCTTCAAAGTCTATTAAGTTACTTTTAGAGGATCCAGCCAAAATCTTGTACTGCTGGGAGACACACTTCAGCATTTTGGTCTCTGCAGGTTTACTCTAGCCCCATGGTTCCCAATATGGGTCACGCACCATGGGGTGGGTGGGTTGATTTTCAAGGGGGGCAATTTGAACTTGTTTAGGCTAAGTTAATGGCCTTTTAGGCTTCCTCCACGTGAATAGTTCACTTTTTAAATAATAAGAATTATATGCCGGAAGGGGAGGGATCAGGATTTTAGGGATGCTTAGGTGGGGCATGGCCAAAAAAGGTTGAGAACCACTGGTCTAACCTCTTCTGGTTTATTATTTTGAGCCTGAGATGTGTGCAGAAATATAAATTCGGTTTTACCCATTGTATAGCGAGGGAGTCAGTGTTTGTAACATGGGTGAGTTAATGCTATATTATCTTACATTGTACATTATTTGCTAGCAGCTTTTGACATACTTCTAGAGAGGTAGTGCCAGCCAAATACAGACTTTTTTCATTGGTGTAGGTTTCACGCAGCCAGTAATGATCCTACATGATTCATTAAGAGCTACATCTACAGCACTAGCAGATTCTGCTGTGGACTAGCTCAGGACAAAGCTGTTCTTATTGTTTGTGGATGTGCACCCCAGTCTGACCAAGCCAGTTCCCTAGGTATGTTATTTCTGGCAGCAGTTTTCTGGTTGGTGCTTAGACAATGTATTTTGTAGGTTAGAGATCAATCCAGTGTAATGTCCAGATACTTTTGATTTGGGCTCTGTTCCCAAATCTTACATTTTCAGCTAACTTGGAGCTTCCTCTGAGTTTCCCTGTTCTTTAAGTGGAAGGCACAGACCTGTGTTTCTTTTAGTTGTGTTTATAATATAAGGAAATAGCTAGTAGAGTACAAGGTTTAGCTGGCAATTCAAAGATTTTTCCGTGGACTGTCAATAGATAAAATCTTAATGTTTATGTTTATATCCTGCTTTGTCCTTCTTTACTTGTTATCAGTAGCCCCCCTCATGGAAATATATTAAGATATATTTGTGGGCAGAGTAACGGAGAAGGTGCAAGTGGAAGGAAAAGGGGAAAGAGTGAAACAATGTGCTTTAATGCATAGTGTTGATAATTTCTGCATGTTTGTGGTTCAGTTGTAATACTGAAGAACAGTAATTAGTCTTCCAAAACAGATCAGGAAAAAAAGAAGAAAAAATTAAGAATGTAAAGAGTAATGGAAGGTAATTTGTAGATTTAAGTTCCAGTGATAACTCTGTTACTTGTTTGAATTGCAGATGGATGTGGTATTTTTTTCTGGCTAAGATCAAACTTACATATAACCATTCGCTTGGTAGCCTCTGACAAGTAACAGTAATTATGGATAGCCCAGCACAACAATTCTACTTTGGATTTTAAATATGTTTCTCTTATATCTTGCATGAATTTAAAGTTGTTTAACAACTTATTGCAAGGTTTTTGGAATAAACTCAAAAGCTCTGTAGTACTATTAGTCAATAAACTAATAATTAACTGCAGCTCCCCAGTGGCTTAGTGAGTAAAAGCACTGTGCTTGGAGACCAGAAGGACGGGGTTCGATTCCCTGAGAGCTGCACAATGGGGGACATGAAAGGAGCCTCATTCAAGCATCCCCTGCAAAAATCCTTTCAACCCAGAGTAATCTCTGACATGAAAACACACACAGTAGATAAATTATAGTTACTATAATGATATGAGTGCAAAAAGATTTTGGCACCCTAAAAAAATTCTTTTGTGGGTATTATCCTCATCATTGAATGCATGATGTAGATATTAAGTTGACAAAGGGTTTGTTTGTTTGCTTATTTGATTGATTGATTGATTGATTGATTGATTGATTTAACCACCAAGATTTTAAAAAATCTTATGTAAAAAATAAATTAGTTTAACACAAATGGCTGAAATCCAGTAGTATAGTGAGTCACAATAAGAGTAAGCACATTGAACTTACATAGTTGCTAATTCACCAGTTCTCCACTAAATTCAAAACAAAAAGACAAAAAATGATTTGGCTCCTTAAAGATTGTCTGTCTGTCTGTCTGGAGAAGACACATAACCAAATATTCAAAGTGGTAGCTGTGTTAGTCTGTGCAAGTATACCAGAGAGTAAACAAAATGAAACAACAAAAACACGAAATGTTGTGGCAACTTAAAGACTAACTGGAGTACACAGAAAGAGCCTCCTTGAAAATTGTGGTACTGTATTTTTGAACCACAATTGGGTGTACCCTGGTAACAGCAACCTTGTGTTGCTAGCTAATCTTTCTCACACTAGGCCAGATAAAGGGAACTGCAGCCAAAAGTTGGCTTTATTTTGGCAGTTTCACATCTGGCCTAGACATGGAAGAAGAAGAAAGACTAACTCCTGTATTTTAATGTTAGCTTTTGTGGATCAAGTCCACTTTGTCAGACATAATAGTGAGATTTCATGGCATCAATTTATACACATCAGGTACAGAGGTACACAAGGGTTGGCTAAATTTTGTGGACCTACTGTAGTTGTAACTTGCTACTAGATTTCAGCCACTGAGTCATCACCCAACTCAGTTTTGTTAATGAAACTGTTGAGGTAATATCACAGTCTGTACTTGTTACATTTCACTTCATCCGACTTCACTATTTGAAGTTCACATGTATATTTCCAACTTGAGGAAAAATATCTTGTAATTGATGAACAGACAGTATCTGTGAAAATTTATACCACAATGTTAGTTCTTGAAAGTGCCACAAAAATGTTTCTTGCTTTTGGCAGACAAGATTGTCTTTAAGAAGTATATTATCTCTTTATTTACTGTGATCAATTTCTGTTGTCCATAACAGATCTGATCCAGGCCACAAATGAAACAAATGTCAATATTCCTCAAATGGCTGATACACTTTTTGAAAGAGCAACAAACAGTAGTTGGGTAGTTGTGTTCAAAGCCTTAGTTACAACACATCATCTAATGGTTCATGGCAATGAGGTAAGTAAAGCATGTTCTCAAAGCTTTTTTTTTTTTTGCTCAAGTATTAGCTGTAACTTTAAATTAAATATTGCTTTATTGTTAATATATTAAATCTAATTCAACCTCCCAGTTATTTTAAAAAAACTGGCAGTGCTTTCTGACTTCCAGATGGTATTTCTATTATTTTGGCATGGTACTTTCCCTTGAATAACAGGCACAGACAGATTCTTGTGCTGTTTCTTATCTAAGATGGTGGCTTCTCTGCCCTTCCAGAAGAGCCTTATGTAATGCTAGAAAAGCAGTTTCTGGCTAAGATCAAAAGCAGCTCATCTTTTGCAATGTTACTCTTCTTCTATGGGTTTGTTTCTCTCTCTTTTTCATTCGTCCAAGTAGAGAGAAAATAATTGATCCCCCCCCCCTTTTAATTGGGAAGAGAATTCCTTTAGAGATTCAGGAGTGGGATTGAAAGGAGGCTGGTGGTTTTCTTACTATTCTTCTTGGCCTGATTAGCAGGGTTAGATTATGGTTAGGCACCAGAGTGTTTGCCAACAAAGCCTTACATCAAAAGCGCTCCTCCCCGGTCTGGCCGGTCAGTGGGAAGTCGAAGCAGCTGGCTTGCGGCTTCAATTCGCCTGCCCCCGGTGAGAGCAGGGGTAGGGTAGAGAGACTGGCCCCAGCTGCGGGGTGGCTTGTGCGGCGATAAAGAACCCTGCCAACGCCGGAGCCACCAGAACCGCTGGTTCACCTGCCCCCCGGTGAGAGTGGGGGTGGGGTAGAGAGAATGGCCCTGGCTGCGGGGCAGCCAGCGCGGCAATGAGGACATTGCTTGTTAGCCCGGGCTCCTTCCCCCGGCCCATCCAGCCGTGGGGGAGTGGGAGCAGCTATGAGAAGTGGCGTGACTTTAAAAATCGCTCCAAGACGCCACTGCCAGTCAGGGGCTTCTTACCCTGGCCTGTCCGGCCATGGGGGAATAGGAGCAGCTGTGAGCTGTGCTGCAGCTTAAGAACTTGCCGTGGACACTGTCATCATTGGGGATGTGAGTCAGGCTCCATTGGTAGAGTTGAGCCCGGGCTCCGTTTGAGGATCTCGACTTGTGTTAGGTATAAACTGTATCTTCTGTTCACATGTTACAATTTGTATTTTTGCTATGATGTCTTTCGTCTATACTGTATTGTATACTGCATTTTTGATATGTCATATGCACAAAGTTTTTTTGCTATATTGTTGTGTGTTTTTTGCTGAAATTGTACCCTGTATACTGTATTCTGTAACTTTTGGAATATGTTGTAATGTCACCCTGAGTTGGCCCGCACTGAGTAGGATGGGGTATAAATTGAAAATTGAAATTCTTCTAAACTGCTTTTGATTGACCATTTTTAAAAAACCACTACCTGTATATACTCGAGTATAAGACAACATGAATATAAGCTGAGGTACCTAATTTTGAACTGAAAACTCAGGAAAATAGATTGATCCAAGTATAAGCCGAGGGTGAGAAATGTAGCGGCTGCTAGTGAGTTTCAATAATCAAAATACATGACAATATGGTAAAAGTTAATTAAATTGTTGGTGCATCTCAATCCGGCATGGTCTTGGGACTCTCGTGGTCATTGACCCTAGTATAAGCCATGTCCCCTTTTGGGGGCTAAAAGACTCGGCTTATATTCGAGTATATAGGGTACTCAGATTATGCCATGAACATTTGCATAATCATCAAATGTGTGCTAGACTCTTGTGGCATTAGCAATAACACCCTGTTGTTGCTGTTGGCAGTGGTTGTGTGTGTGTTGTTGTTGTTTTTTGGGATAATCCAGAGGTGCTTTGGGGTACAAAGGCTCTCTCATATACAGTCAATCCAAATCCAAAAAGTATGTCAGTAGGTTAGAGGATGAGAGAGGCCAATGAATCATAGCTACCCCATGGCTTTACTGATTTTCTTGCCCCCAAACAAATGGGGAATGTGGCTGGAATGATTAAATTTCTCAGATGGAAGCATTCAGGATGAAGATGCTGAGATGTTGCATAGTGTAGTAAATCACATTAGAATTGGCCAATTGAATCAGTGGAGATTTGGGAAGTCACTGTCTTTGTAAGTTCTGTTGATTTAAATGGACCTTCTTTAGTGCAATTTACTACACTAAGCAACAAGATTTTGACCAAGGAGTAATGGCAGGTAACCATATTATCTGGCCTATACAGTTCATCAGAAGTATCTGCATGTTTTTCTAATAACTGGCCACAGCCTTCTCTTAGTTTATAACCATATTCCTATTAAGTTCTATATTACAACTCATAGTAGTCACCCAAGTGTTAGTAATCTTGATGGCATACCTGAAACTGAGGGATGTTTCCATTTCTCTGTATTGGGATGATATTTTTATCTACTCTCTAACAAAGTGCTGGGGTAACAAAATGCCATTCAACATTACTCTCTTGAGGGAAGGTATTGGGTTGAATTTGTTGTCAACCTGAGCAAACATTTATTGACTCTGATACAGCATAAAGAGAGTGTTGGGGTAGTTTAAGATAGGGTGGAACAGATAATTATGTTGTGAAAACCAGCAGTGTTGGAGTCTTTTGTACAACTTAGAAGGTGGATCTCAAGGTCACATTTTCACACCATATGTATCCAGGGATACTGCTCCTAATTTGGACAGAGAAGAGCAATTGGACTATGCCATGATTAAGTCATTTTCTATTACCTGGTACTCTGATCACCACAGAGGATATCCATATTCATCTGGATAATATGTCCATGGAACAATGCAGGGACTGTGATTACAGCAGTATTCAGAGGAAATAATCTGTTTTCAGTTTATTTACTTCATTTGTTTCATTTATTTTTGCCCTACCTGTTTCCTCAAAATGATCTCATATTTCTGTCCCAACCTGTTTGGGACATACTTATTTTCTTTCCTTAACTAGAGAATGGTGATGATATTGATACATGTGCATTTTATGTAAGCCACCTTTCTTTAGAATATGGTGCTCAAAGGACTCATACTTTGAACCTCAGGTGTGTATTTATAGATGTTGAAATTACCTCTGTTTTCAAATACCTGACAATATAGCTTAATTCATATTTCTTTGAACATGTTCCTCACCAGTTAACTAGCAGAATTTGTCACACTTAATCCTTGGTCTTGCTGGGGTCTGTATATAAGCAATTTGAATAGGATGTGTCCAAGAATAGTGTCTGGTCTGAGCAGGAAAGCCTTATCCCACAGTTGCACAGTGAAAAATACCCACTTCCTCCTTTAGCTACAGGCAACTGAAGATCATCATCATTTATACCATATACCAAGAGTTGCTGATATATTACCGGAAAATGTTACTTATATTAGCTCTGTTGTAGCATAGAAAGGTAATCCACGTCCAATATTTATGACAAGGGTGTAAACCTGTGGTTCCCAACATGGGGCCCATGCCCCACAGGGGGACTTTAATTCCCAGAAGCCTAAGTCAGTACATTGGCTGATCAGTGCTTTGGGGAATTTCTGGGAATTGAAGTCCAAAAACCAAAGGTTGGGAAACACTGGTGTAAACACCCATTCAGTTTTCTTCTAAAATTCTGCTTCAGAAATTTTGTTTTATTCTAAAAGGACTCCTATAGTTCTAATGAAGTTTTTTCCACCATAGTGTCACTATGAAAAGGCAGTATTTTGCAGTGCATTTCATTAAATTGTACATAACCATACACTTAATAGATTCTGTCTTTCATAATTTTTTTCTAGGACATTTTAAATTTTTTTACTCTCATCTGTATAGCTATGCAGTACAGACATTGGTATTGTGAAGTGGGTTGGCTATATCCATTCCAGGAAGAAATATTCAAATTGGCAAGAGGTGTGCAAGCCATGGCATTAATTATACCACATATATACTCGATGATAAGTTGTGCCAAATATAAGTCAAGGTACCTAATTTGGACCTCTAAAACTAGGAAAACAGATTGACCCCGAGTATAAGTCGAGGGTGGAAAATGCACCAGCTGCTAATGAGTTTCAATAATTAAAATACATGAAAATACGGTAAAATTAATTATTTAGAAATTCGTGGGTATGTTTTTGAGTGTTTACGTTGACCCGAGTATAAGTTGAGTCCCATTTTTGGACCTTATTATGAAGGCTAAAAAACCTGACTTATACTTGAGTATATATGGTAATTGTCATTGCTTTCACCTAGAAGGAAACATGTTTGTGATTTTGTAATGAAATAGCAGGAAGATAATGATGATAAAATATAACTAATTTATCCTTTTCCTTCTCTCTTAGAGGTTTATTCAGTATTTGGCATCTAGAAACACACTATTTAATCTCAGCAATTTTTTGGACAAAAGTGGCTCACATGGTAAGATTTGTTTAGTTCATCAGTAATGCTCTATTAATCTGTGAAGTTCTTCTTGTTTAGATAGAAATGTGACATATTTTCCTCAGGGATTTTGAGTTAGATCAACTGGATGGAGGCAAATATTTATGAAGAACTTGTGCAATAAAGTTTTCAAACCTATTCTCTGTTCTTCATTTGCACTGCTTTCTGTCCCTACCCCCAATACTGAGGTAGTTATTCGGAAGAGGTTTTTTCATTTCAAGAAATAAAAACTCAACACATTGTATAATATAATAACCAAGAAATGCAGAAGATGGAGTAATAAGCCAGTAAAGCACTGATAAAACAATAAAACATAAAGTCATTTCATTAAAATCATTAAAAGCCTAGGTCCTAGGGCAGGGGTTCCCAACCGACAGTCTGCGAGCCGAACCCGGCCTGTGCCGCCATTCCATCCAGCCCATCGTTGCCTCTACTGCACCTGGAAGTGGAAGCAGGTGCATTTATGTCAGCCGCAAAACATGCCAGCACATGCGCAAACATGCCTCGCGGCTGTTGTAAATGTAGAAGTGGGTGCATTTATGACAGCCATAAATGTGCCTGTTTCTGCTTCCTGGGTGCATAGTCTGACCCACTCAGCTGTCTGGGGGTGTGGTCAGGCTTGCGGCATAAAAAGGTTGGTCACCCCTGCCCTAGGGTAACTGAATGGTAGAAGACAGGAAAATTTCAGCACGAATGATGCCAGAGCATGCAAGAAGGGAAGTCCTTCTGACCTTCATGCAGAGATCATTCCATAAAACACAGAAAGTCTTCCACTGGACCTACAATCAAACAAACTTCACTGATCTCCTTTCACACAATGGCAAGACCAGAGTAAGCTAGAGTGATTTCTCTCAACTATGCCTGAACTGTTTACAATTACAGTAAATCTTTACATCTTGATCTTGTATTTATTTGGCAGCTAGTGCAGAGCTTTTGTTACTCTAGCTATATGTCCAGAGGGAAGATTTCTAAAACAATTAGGTACAGTTTAAAATATTTAAACAAGATGTTTGACCCAAGAATTATATTTGTCTCTGTAAGTCTCTCTGTCAGTAGGAGAAAAAGCTGAGAAATGTTTTGCTAGTCCTTTGGAGCCAAAATTGTAAGAATTTCAGTTTAGGACAATAGGCATCATGCTACATGAGTACCTAGCTGTGAGGGATCTAGGGACACAGAAACAGATGGAAGGGTCTTCTGTCCGATGTCAAACACATCCAGAGCTGGCAGGTTATTTTAGTAAAACAAGATCCTCTCTACCCATTCTTTTTTCTTTCTTTCAACATTGGATCCTTTTCCTCGGTTGTTGTTCGTGTAAAGTTGTTTTGAAGATAACACCTTTTCACATGGATGTCTTAAATGTGGTAAAGAAATGATTGGAAAACTTTGCAGTAGAATTTCAAAGTTACTTGAAATCCATAGTATTTATTTTCTGCTAATTCTTTTATTTAGGTTATAGTTTGCATTTTTAAAGAACAAACAAAGCTAAGTGTATAAAAGACATTTGCTCACATTCTTGCCTTTGTATATCATTCCTTTTGCACTCTTCACCTTTGTCTATTGCTTTTTCTGATCTCCTTCAGAATAGAGAACTGTTTTATTTTCTGCAGAAAACTGCTAAATAATGTGATATGCTGGCACTGTATAAATCCAGGAGGACAAAGTTCTCCCATCCACTCCTAGCCATCTTAGTCACTGATGAGGCTTTCTGAGAGTTGGTGGCTCAAAGTATTTGTAGAGATGTGTTCTGTTTGTTCCTTTTATAAGCAGCACGTGTTAGGAGCTTTCAGATGAGACATAAAATAATGGCAGCCTTCTCATGGGACAGTAGAAGTTTTGTGACTCAGTTCTTGATATATGTAGAAAACCAAAAAGAGATTTGTGATGTAAAAGACAGTGGCTTTTAAAAATGGACAATTTCTGTCGAGCATACCACTCTTGCAAGTTTATTTAACAAGTTCAGAAAACTAAGCACATCTTGACTGCATATTGTTGGATTGCAAGTCTCACTCACTCCACTAGCCAGTGGTGAGAGATGATGGAGGTTACAGCCTGACAGTATAAAAAGGGTCAGAAATTACCCATCCCATCTTTGATTATTAATTACTTCCCATCTTAGCCCCATAAATCTGTTGGTTGATTTATTAATTACTTCTCAGCATAGCCCCATAAATCTATTGATGCAATCCCCATGGCACCCAGAGGCCCCAAATGCCTTGAATCCATGTTCTCTGGATACATTTGAATGTCTTAAAGAGCTTCTTCATAGTGTCTAGAATCTGTTAATTAATTGTCATAGTTTGATGATGATGACAGAATGGGATAAAGTCATAGTGCAGTTTGATAACACAGAATATCAGAAGACATTTAGCACATATGACTCCTGTATGACAATATGAGTGGAATAGTTACTGCTCATAGTGGTTTATCAATATAACCCACTATAATTAGCAAACTATCAGTTAGGCAACAACTTTAATACAGTGTAAAATCATCCAAAAATAATTAGACTTATTTTTCTTCTTGTAACCCTGTAATATGACTGTTTTTTCATTAGATAGATGGATGGATGGATGGATAGATGGTTAGACATTTTATTTAGTCTTTCTAGAATATGAGAAACTGTTTTAGAAAATAAAGCTGATATCCAGAAGATTGCTATTCTTTCATTCTGTTGTTAAAAATTAATGGGTTAAAAACTGTTCAACAGATTATGGCATCTTTTTCTAGGATATGACATGTCCACCTTTATCAGGCGTTATAGTAGATACTTGAATGAAAAAGCATTTTCCTACAGACAAATGGCATTTGATTTTGCAAGAGTGAAGAAAGGGTAAGTGATCCTCATGGAATACAAATACTGTTGGTGCTAATGTGGCTATCTTGAATTTTGCTGTAATTATATGGAATTATAGAGTAAAAATATACGTAAGTAGAAAGTTACCTGATGTGCCCAGTATAAAGCTTGTTAGCTTCCACAAATCTGCTGTAAAATCTTAATTTAAAAATTCCAGACAGGAACTTGGAACCGAACTGAGTCAGGTTTAAAGCAGTCTTACTTAAACAAATGGATTCAACCCATAATATTTAAGAGTTGTTCATCTGCCCTTCATATAAAGAGTGTAAAATTAATTGAAAAAGAAAGGGAAAACTGTATACTGTACATTGTCCAGTGAATAATGATTTAGTTTTTTAAATCCCAAGTATAGCTGAGCATTAAGAAAATAACAATGCTAGTCTTGATGCTATTAAACCTATCTTTATATGAAATGTTGTATATTAAATTCTAAATAAACATCTGAGCTAAAAATTGTGGTGTTAAACTTAATTGCTTACATTATTTTTCTGCTCCTATGCTCATAACAAAAGCAGTATGTATTCTTATCTCATAAAAAAGTCAAACTCTTCCTTAGACCTAAAAACTGATTCTAAATATAGCATCTATATCTGTTTGAGGAGCTTATATTTAACTAGTAAAAATACTAAGAAGCAATTGGAGAGGAAACAAATGGTACAGAACAGATGATTGTTCAGTGGGAACATGTTGTTGCCACTGAACTCACTGCTGCCTGCATCTTTCCTCTTCCCTGATAATGTTTCATGTGACAAAATTCCATTGAAGTCAACTGCCCTCACTTCAGTACTGACCCACCCGAGTAGACACTGTCACGCATGGTGGCGCTACACAGAGAGTCTGTTCAAGGAGAGTCCAGATATCAAAGTCCAAAAGGCAAGCCGAGGTCTGATTACCGGTAATCCCAGCAAGCATCTAATCCAAAGGGTGTCCAGGGGTGTCATCAGGGTTGGCAGAGAAGTCAGGGTCACAGCAGGCAGGTCAAGGTCTAGGCAGGCAGTCTGGAGTTGAAGAGGGTGTCGGTCTTCACATGAGAGTTGTACAGACGCTGGCAGGCTGCAAGAAGCTTGCTTACAAGCTTCCCAGCTAATCGGTATCAGCTGGGAGCCTTCTTTGGTACTTCACTCTAGCCTGCCTATATCTCAGGTGTAGCTCCTTTCTGGACCTCTCCTTGACTGTGGGCTAATCACTTTCAGAGCCAGACTCCTTCCCAGGTCAGCTGCCTGGGAAAACAGACTTGGGCCAGGCACCAGCTGAGATCCCTGACTCAGAACATCCTCAGGTTCAGGTGCAGGTAGAACTGGGCTGGGCATAGGGAGTGCCCCCTGATCCAAAACATCATCAGAATCTGACGAGGACTGGATCACAACAACTCAGCATTGGTGGCTGCTTTCCATGGGTGGACATTTACAACATTTTGGCATCTCATCGTGTATTATAATAGAGTGGAAGAGATTTAAGCAATATTGGAGCTCCTGGTTTTTCTAGTTCTTACATAGCCCTTTAGGATACCTATCTTAACCTGAGAAATTGTATCTGAAAATTTGAGGCCTCTTTAGACTAGAGTGGAGATATAGTGTAGAAAGCTAAAGTGTGTGATATTCCTTGACCAATGTACAGTGTATATGAAAATGCCTTCACTGCAATAACATGATCATCCCCCAGATTATGGGGCTACAATTCACATCATCTCTGAGTGTTGGCTTGATGGGACTTGGAGACCAATAGCATCTTGAAAGACCATGGATTTCCCCCACTTGCATAAAGACAAGCTATTATACAGTCGCTCTCTTACTTTGTAAAGAATATTTAAATTGACCTTGAATTCCCAAAAATGCTTTAGGCATTGATCAAACTCTAATTATCAGTTGAAATAGGAAAAGAAGGGAAGAAAGTAGGGTTTACATTTTCTATTTTTTTGTATTTCCCACCATGCAGAGTTGAAAAATAATACGCTGTAATGCCAAGGACAAGGGGGTGTAGCTTTTACCCCACATGCCATCATGGCAGTGGTGGGCTCCAGCAGGTTCGGGAGAACCGGTAGCAAAACTGGCTGGCCCCGCCCACTGCCCCGCCCTGTCCCACTCACCTCCTCCTCCTCTCACCCCACTCCGGATGCGACTCCAACATCCTTGCTGCTGGGTCCAGGCACCTGGAGTGGGGTGAGGCTGAGCCAGCAGTTACTCTGCTGCAGTTACTCTTAAAATGAAAATTAGAACATCAAAGTGTAATTGCTAACTAATGGTCTGATGAAGTGGACTTGATCCACAAAAGCTCACATTAAAATACAGCAGTTTAATCACAGCCACCTATTCGCCTGGCCACGCCCACAGAGTAAACCACACCTACAGTGTGGTAGTAAAAAAATTTGAAGCCCACCACTGCATCATGGTAATACTACTGCTCAATGTATTGGGTAGAGATTGCAAATATTTGATGATCCCTAAATCTTTGCATCCAGACAGACCCTTCCAGATAGCTTTTGGCACATCTTTATTCAAGGTTGCACTATGTGATAGATTACCATGTCCTCTATTAATCAGAAAGTGTTATTTGTTTCTCATTTGCTGTTGGTTTATGGCTCCAACTGCAGCAGCTTTAAAACATAGTAGCTAGTGTTTAAGCATAATTTTTTTAGCCTAATCCTATGAAGGTATAGTTGCTGAGTAAAACTGTTCCACTCATTGGACTCCATTCAGACTGCTAAATTCAAGTATACCCAGGATTGCAAATACCCAGGATTGCAAATAAAATGGAATTTTATTTTGAATAAAATACAGTGGAACCTCATATAATGAATGCCCCCTATAGTGACTAAATCGCATAACGAATAAGTTTTTAAAGTAAATGACGTCCCGCATAACGATTTTTCCTACAGAAAAAAATCGTACAATAAATATTCATTGGGAAAAACCGCTTAGCAAAAAAAAAAAATCATAGGAAAAATCGTACAACGACAAAATCGCATAGCGACCAGACCCGTGGAATGAATTAAAATCGTTATACGGGGTTTTACTGTATAAGTAACAAAAAAGGAAGAGTGCACATAGAAAAAAATACAGAAATATCAGCAAGATAGCAATAAGTCCTTGACTATTAGTTACTGATAAGTAAGTGGAGCAACAAGAGTCTAAGAAGAAACTCATTAACTGTTGAGAGAATTTCAGTGTGCATGCTCTGTGTATGTTATGTAACCAAATTATAAAGAGTCAAAATATACATACAGTACCTGCATTTGATGGAGAATGAGCAAGTCAAAGAGATATAGTGATAGCAAGAGGTGTTTTAGTTTATGACAGCTTTTGATTTTGCTGATAGCTTTGAGATCATTTTTCCCCCCTGTAGAAATCTTTTTCAGTGACTGTAGATTTCTTTCCTGATCACTAAGCAGTCTCTGTGGTTGGTTTTGGTGTACTTTTCGTTTTTGTGTCTGTCCAGGGCTGATGGCGTGATGAGAACCATGGTGCCAGAAAAATTACTGAAGAGCATGCCTATATTACAGGGACAAATAGATGCACTGCTTGAGTTTGATGTACGTATATAACATTTATTAATCTTAGAATTGCAGAATTGGAAGGGACCTTATTGATCATCGAGTCCAGCCCCTGTCGAGGAGGCACAGTGGGAAATTGAACTCTCAACCTCTGGCATCACAGCCAGATACCAAAATCAATTTCTTTAAATCATTGATAAAAACAAAATATTTTTTCAGTGAGAATCTCCGATGTAGTGGGGTGGGGGTTGGGATTTCACTCCAGGCCATTAAGTTTATAGCAACTTATCTCTCTTTCCTTCTTTTTCTCTTTTTGTTTGTTGGTTGATTAGTTGGGGGTTTTGTTAAGCTTTTCCAATCTACAGAAAAATAAGCTTAAAACTGTATGTTGAAGTACACAGAAAAGTTTCTGGTCAATATTTTTTTCAGTCCACAGAAGGTACATATTAAACTTTGGTCTTTTAGCAGTATGCAAACATTGATATAATGTGCATTACACATGAGTAGATTCTGCAGGAGAGAAATACAGTAGATAGGATTTTGCTGTTGCTAGAAACCAAAGATGCAGTTCCTCTCTCTCTTGTGTCCCATGAGTGATGAATTGGATTTTTTAATAGTTAACATTTAATGCAGATCTTTTTTGCATCTTCAGACGTAATTGGTGAATTCTGTTTCTGAGTCCAAAAAAGTGTAAATCTGTAATCCTAAATATGCCTGAACACGCTGTACATGATTGTTAGTATTCCACATTGTGCTGAAAGAAAACCTTGCACCAAATTTTGTAAGTGACAGAGAATTCTTATTTTTGTGTAGGTTCATCCAAATGAATTGACAAATGGGGTTATAAATGCTGCATTTATGCTTCTGTTCAAAGATCTCATTAAGCTGTTTGCTTGTTACAATGATGGGGTTATCAACTTATTAGGTAAGTAACTTAATGAGGTATATTTTTAAAACTACATGGCTGCTGACAGGACAGTAATTCTGAAAATTAATCTCATGAGGGAAAATGGAACATTGTTGATTTCTAAATCTATAGTGTCTCTTGGCACTCTTAAATCCATCTCTGTCTTTATCTATATATGTCCAGCACTGCTCATTGTGACAGCATTGGCAACCAAGCCGTGGTGGGCATCAGCAGGTTTGCACCAGTTTGTCAGAACCAGTTGCAGAAATTCTGGCTGTGCCCATCCAAGTTTTGAAATAAAGTAATCCTAATTTGGGTGCAACGAAGGGCTTTCCCCCGGCCATACCCACCATACCACACCCACAGTATGGTAGTAATTTTTTTTGGAGCCCACCACTGCAAACAAGTTAGGAAAAAGTTACCTTACTACCATTTTTGAGTGGTCTTTGAGAAAGCTCAACTTCAGGTTTAAATAGATTCAGCCTGATGTGAAAAAATCTATTGCTGGGAGAACATTTGAATACTCATACCTATCTTTTCCTGGCTGTGTGCAGTGTTAATAAAATGAGCCACTATTAAGCAAGTGATGTGTTTATATATATATATATATATATATATTCCGCTTACACAGATTAGTATTCTTATTTTGGATATAAAGCAAGGAAGGGGAACCTCTAGCCCACAGAGGCTGCTTGGCAAGCCACACACCCAGCAGGCTAGCACAAATAGGAAGGCTCTAATGTTGTCTCCAGTTATTAATGAGAGGTAATAGCAGGGATTCCTTTTCCTGGTTGGTTGCCTGTGTGATTAGAAGTGATTCAGTGTCCCTTTATAATTCTGCAATCCACCCACTAGTTCAAGGCACAAAGAAATATTTCGACACAGATGGTGCTGTGTTTAATTATTTTTAGCAAACTGTGTGATATGTAAGTCTCTGTGTTAGTATAGTGATCTTTATAACTTGTATATAGTTACCTGTCATCATACTTGTCCCTTTGCCATGATAAACAGTTGCAGACTTGCAGGGAGTAGTGCCAGCCAAGTAATCCAAACCTTATCAAGTCAGCCAAACTTAACTTTGTGGAGTTTATTTTAACATTAATCTTATAGATCAGTTTTCCTGGGTTTTCAATTCAGACAGGAGAAAAGTGAGAATGGAATATAAATATAAGCTCAGTATGTTGACAATCCTGCCTTCCGTTTGCATGCTTTGCTTGGGTTCAGACAGAAAATGGTGGCGTCTATAGAACCTGCTGAGGTGCCAGAGCAAAAGCAGGCTTGGCATAGGTAGTCACTACTACACTTTATGGTTGGAATTTTGCTGAGCATTACCATTCTTAGAACTAAGGTTGTGGAAACAACTGCAGTTATTTGGGAAGATTTCAGGTTGCTTGGCAGGTACCACAACCACTTCTGCAACTTTAGATATAAGTGTAATAATCTCCAACCAAAGATTGACATGGTGGGTCTTTTCTTCTCGTTTCTTGAAATTAAAGGCTGATTTATAAATGGTGATAGTGTTTTTGAGGCTCAAAAATTATCATATTTTTTCCAGAGAAGTTTTTTGAAATGAAGAAGGGGCAGTGCAAAGATGCCCTTGAAATCTACAAAAGGTTTCTGACTAGAATGACAAGAGTGTCAGAATTCCTTAAAGTTGCAGAGGTAAGAAAGTGTGCAAAATGTGAGGCATGCTGTATACATTAAAATGTGCATGTGTGCATACATGGAGATTTGTGTGTTTGGGATGAACTCATAATTTTCTTTGTATGTTGTGTGAAGAATTCACCATCTTATAATATGTGTAACTGCAGAACAGGATTTTGGCCTTCTAAAAATTTACAACTACGTGTGAGAAGAAAATTAATAATTGCAAATGGAATTTTTAGTAGTTCAAAAATGAGGCAATTACTTCTGAAGTGTACCAGTCAAATTAAGTGTGTCAACATTTAAAGATTTGTAAAACATAAAAAACCCAAAAGTGAACTCTTTTTGTTTTTTGTTATCTACAGCAAGTTGGAATTGAAAAAGGAGACATTCCTGATCTCACCCAAGTAAGTTCTTAAAATTTATGTGACCTGATGATTGGTAATGGTAGAAAAAAACAGCTTTTATTTGTTTAGCATGCTGCCTAATGGAATTACTTTTCAAGGGCAGGAAAGCAACAGTTTTGACTGTCAAGACATTTTTTATTCCCAGAAGAAAAACTGACCACCACCCCGGTCATATGTAATTTAGCAAGTTGGCTGGATATTTCAAGAAGTTAGGCATTTGGCTGCAGAGCCAAAGGTTGGGAGTTTGATTCCCCACTGTGCCTCCAGGGAGAAAGAGCCAGCCTATGTGGTTTGGAGCAAGCTGCACAGTCACAGGATTCCTCCAGAAAAGGGGAAAGGTTAACCACTTCAAAGTATTCTCTGCCTAGAAAATCCTAGGAAGAGTTGCCGTAAATCAGAAATGACAGGACACCATCATTATTATTTACTTTATAAATGTTTAGTGAAAAGGCTACAAGTTTCCTCTCCCCTCCAGAGGTGCAGATTGATTCCAGAATTGAGAACATGAGTAGTGCATGAATCCTGAATACATGCATTAATCTAGTCCATAACATCACTCTTTCTGGATTATCTTGGCTTCTAGATAAGAGGCTGATTTAGGGTTGCCATAATAAGAGTAAATTCTGTGCAAGATAATACATTATCAGCACTCAGAGTTGGTGCGACGGCTGCCAAAAATGTGAGCTGAAAGTCCCCATTTCAGATCTGTTCCCTGGATGACTGTAGGCAAGTTGCTGACTTCTTGGTTCTAATTTCTATTAACTGTGGTTTCACAAAAATATGGTCTAGAGATAAAGTACTTAAAAAAATTAATGTGGCATTGCTACCATCTTCCCTTAAGATTCTTATGAACAGATGGGATTGTTTTATCTTCAGTTATACAACAGCATGACATCCATTAATTTGAAAGAAATCTCTTTTGCTTAGAAATTCTAAGGTAAAATGAGATACTGATATAACATTTGCATGTCTCAATGCCTGCAAAATAGCACTGAAATTAAAGAAGAACAGGTAACTGCTGAAATACAGATACTGTTGTGAAGTATTCATAAATGGAATAAAGCCTTTTCACCATTTCTCAGCAGTTTTGTTTTCTTAAGATAGCAAAATTACCAAAATGATGTACAGCGGTACTTCATATAACGATTTTAATCCATTCCACGGGGCTCGTTGTTGTACGAAACAATTGCTGTATGATACATGCATCGTATAGCGACTTTTCCTATGGGATGCATCGTACAATTATTATTATTTTTTGGCTAAGTGGTTTTTCCCATTGAAAAATTGTTGTACAATTTTTTCCATAGGGAAAATTCTTATGTGGGACACCATTTCCCCACCAAAACCTAATTGTTATGCGATTTCGTTGCTATACGGGGCAATTGTTGTACAGTATGAGGTTCCACTTGTACTACTTAGTACTTTTCACCTGATTATTTGTATGTCACTTTTGCATCTTTTTGAAAAGTTATCAACAAGTTACTGAATTAAAGAGCTGTGTAAAGTTATAAACTAGATATCCACAGGCTCAGTATCTGGTTTCCATTATCCACATGTGTAAAAATATTCAATCAAAATCCCTGAAAAATACATAATATACATATATTTCTTTTTTTTAAATGATTTTTATTAAATTTTTTGACAGACATACAAAAAAAAAAGAAAACAGTAACAATACAATACAATAATAACTCAAAAATAACATCAACGCAATATTAACTCACATTCATAGAGGCTGGCACCTAACAATACTTGAGCTAATTATTTACCATATAACCATCATTATTAGATACCACAATATAGAATATTACACAATCAAACAATAAGAGCTTTCTGTGCTACCTCTATTATAGTTTTTTAGTACTTACAAATCACCCTGTGAATATGTACAATGCCCGGAGAGTTTAGTTTCTATTTTAAATCCAAAAACCTCTTTGAGATGGTACAGGTCCTTAGCAATCATTTACCATGAGAGAGTGCTCCACGAACGGTTTCCATATATTCCAAAACCTATTCTCTTTTAAATTATCTCGTTTCACTTTAATCTCCCATTTCAATTTGTCGTTCAATGCTAGACTCCACATTTCCTTATACCATTCTCCAATCTGTATATCTACATCGTTTTCCAATTTCTAGCTATGCATTGTCTACCAGTAGTTAATACAATTTCCAATAATTCTTTTTCCTCCTTATCCAAACCCAAACCTTCCACATTTGTTAAAAGAATGGTACCTGACTCCAACTTAATGTTTTTACCCAATATTTCACCAAACTCCCCTTCTATTCTTCCCCAAAAATCCCTTATTTTTTTACAACTCCACCACATATGTTCATATGTTCCATCAGTTTCTTTACATCTCCAACATAACTTATCTCTTTTATTATCCATCTGGTAAATCCTTAGTGGTGTCAAGTACCATTGCCATAACATTTTAAAATTATGTTCTTTAATTCTTACAGACATTGTTCTCATGATCCTCTTTTTCCATTTATTTCTCCATTCAACCTCCCCAATTTTTATATTCAAATTTTGTTCCCACTTACGTTTCAGGTCTTCCTGTGAATCTTTATCCTTATTCAATATAGTATAAAGTTTGCTTACAAGACCCTTAATACCTCTTTCCCCTTTTCTAATCTTTATTACCAATTCCTCAAATTCCGTCTTAATTCTGTCTATCCCTATTTCTCTTTTATATTTTTTATTCCAATTATCCACCCTTAATTTCTGAAACCAATCCAAATTTAACTTCTCAAATATTTTTTTTCTCTTAGTATCATCATCGCAAGCTTTCAACCAGTCCTTCAGTAAAAACACCCCATCTTTAACCAATATTTCCTTTTTTTCCTTATCTAATTTTATTGGGAAACACACCATATCAGTCAATTCCAAAATTGGAGAAAGATTTGGGACCATATCTATCTTTACCTTTTTCCACACTTCCATGAGACCTCTCATCATAGTATTGTTTGACCTTTTCAATTTATCCTTTATTCCCAAAAAAATCATATTGCCAATATTTCTATATTCTTTCATCTCTATTTGCTCCCAAATTGTCTTTTCTCTTGCCAAAATTTTCACAACATTCTTAATTTGAAATGCACGATAATATGCTAACAAATTTGGCATGCCCAGACCCCCTTCTTTCTGAGACAGATACCAGAGCTTCTTTGAAAGTCTAGATTTTTTACCTCCGTTACAGAAACAATTAAACATCTTTTGAAACTCATTAATTTCCTTCTCCTTCAAATGGATCGCTAGTGCATCAAATAAAAAATTAATCTTTGGTAGCAATATCATTTTACAAATTGCAATCCTTCCGAACCATGACAGCTTTAACTTCTGAAACTCTTGTATTTTATTCTTGAATTCGGCTCTCAAGCTGTCATAGTTCAATCGTTTAAGTTCTTCTAATTTGTTTGAAATAGTTATCCCCAAATATTTCAACTTATCTTTAATTTGTATATTAAACACTTCCACTATCTTGTCCATCTCACCTACCCCCAAATTACACAACATCAATTCTGATTTATCCCAATTTATCGTTAGTCCAGTTATAGCCTCAAATACCTGTAGGTGATCTTTAATCCTGTCCATTACCAACTCCGGATGTTTCACCGTAAGCAATGTATCATCCGCATACATACTCACTTTATTACCCATAATCCCTTCTATATTTAAATCATCCCTTATATCTTTAGCTAATATCTCCATTGCCATAATAAACAGGATAGGAGATAATGGACAGCCCTGCCTGGTACCTGCCTCTAAATTTACCACATCAGTAAGATCCTCATTTACCCTAATCCTAGCATTGCCTTTTTGATATAATAAATCTATTACCCTATTAAATCTATCCCCAAACCCATAATTTTTAATTATTTCCTTAATTGAAGACCACTGTAATGAATCAAATGCCTTAAAAATGTCTAATGATAATAAGCCTACCTTTTCCTTTGTTTGATTAACATTATCAATTAGATCTAATACCCTTCTAGTCAGATCCGCCATATGCCGACCCTTTAAAAACCCAACTTGATCAACATTTATATATTCCCCCATAAAACTATTTAGACGATTAGCCAGAATTGCTGTGAATATCTTGGCATCCTGATTTATAAGAGAAATTGGTCTGTACGATTCCACTCTTTCCAGATTCTTACCAGGCTTTGGCAGTAGAACGATTGTAGTATTATACCATGAAGTTGGTACATTATTAGAGCTGACAACTAGAGGCCACTATCTGCCTTGTAAACAGGGTTTGTTGTTATCTGCAGCTTCAGGTATCTGTAGTAGGTCTCAGAACATATACTCTGTGAATTTGTTGGTCTATAGACTTAAAAGTTGTTGTTGAAGTGGTCAGAATAATCTAGACCAGGGGTCCTCAACCTTTTCTTCACCACGGACTATCTTTAAATAAATTTTTTGTGGCCATGGCCCACCTAGGTGAGAGTCACCCAGCAAAAATGAATGTGCTACTACCTCTCATGCACATCAGGACAGGTGTGTGTGTGTGGGGGGGGGGTTGAGGATGAGAGGAACATTGAAGGGAGGGGGCTGTGGGAAAAGGAGGCGCAGTGCTTGCTGCGGGCTAGATCAAATGTTTCTGGGCTGGACATTCCTCGCTTTAAGCCTTTGTGGACCACCTGTGATGACATTGCGGGTTCTCCAGGGGTCTGCAGACCACAGGTTGAGAACCACTAATAAACTATTTCACTGGCTTTGTTCTTGGAGCCTTCCTATTTTATTCCTGTTCAATAAGCTTACCATAGTCCTCCACCAAATTTTGTAGTAGTTTAGAGACTGCATGAATAAATCCATGGTAGTTAGAAGTCAAATGGCTGGGCTTGGATGTTTGCTTCTGTTTCTGTTTAAAAACTTTATTGATAGGAAACACTGCACATTTTGTATCTTTTCCCCCTGTGTGGGTGTGGGTAGATGGGGAAGCTCAAATGTTTTTCAGTACTGGGAATACTGTACCTTGATACCAAAGATGCTTTGCTTAACAACTGTTCTTATGCCTAATACTTTTTGACAATATATCACCAAGTGAGAACTAAGCCCTGATTTAATGTTTTCCTTAAGCCGTATTTGTTCTGAAACATACTAAAATAATATGTTTGAATTTTTGTCTGTCACTATCATATGTGGAATTTAGTTATTACTGTATGTCTCTTATTGATGATTCCCTGGTTCTGAGATGTATATTTAATCCATCAAATGCTGCTGCCATCAAGAATCTGTGTATGGGTGTTTCTTTTCCTGATCTTCCTTTTGGCATTGCACTGCGTTTTCGTATTATGATTCCTTGTTTTACGTTGTGAACCATTGGGACACACCCATGCAGTTGTCTGCTGAGAAATTATTAATGTTTCCAGGGTACTGATTCACACATGTAAGCTGTAACTACTGATTAGTTCATCAGATTTCATTGAGCATTTCAATCATAAAAAGCTAGGAAATAAATCATTTGTAGGTAATGCCATTGTTAATGTGAAGTGAAAAATACATTCTTACAGTGCACGTCGACACAGAAGTTATCCTGTTGCATTTTGAGATTTAGTTCACAGGTACATTTGTGTCATATTATAGCCTAATAGAAACTGATGATGAATCTTTCTGAAAGTAATAGATTGTCAAAAATAAGATTATCCAAAGGTCTTCTATTTATGTGAGTTTTCTGCTCCTTTCTGAAACATTTTAAGGATTTTGTGGATGCAGGTGCCTGGCCGAGAATAAAGCCCCAAAATCTGTCATGATTGGTGACAAGCTATTTGAAAGATGCACACATATACCTTTGTTCTTCCCCCTTGGGAAGGTGTACTTCCCAGTCACATTACAGGTGAAACTCAGAAAATTAGAATATCGTGCAAATGTTCATTCAGTTCAGTAATGCAACTTAAAAGGTGAAACAAATATAAGAGATAGACTCATTACATGCAAAGCGAGATAGTTAAAGCTTTACTTTGTTATAATATTGATGCTTATGGCTTACAGCTTATAAAAAACCCAACCCCCCAATCTCATGTACCTCATAATCATCACATTATCTCATGTACGCTGTACGCCATGATCATCACAATTATAACAAATTAAGGCATGACATCTCTCGCTTTGCATGTAGTGAGTCTATCTCATGTATTTGTTTCACCTTTTAAGTGAAATGAATGAACATTTGCATGATATTCTAATTTTTCGAGTTTCATCTGTAAATCTAATACCTTCTCAATAAACTAGCTATTGATTTTGTGTCTTACTGTTTTCCTTGGGGGGGGGAGTGAGCTTGATCATTGTAGATTTCAGATGAACCCAGTTGACATAGATATCCAAGTCCCATGACAAACTGGATTTCAACCTAGTGACAGCACAGATTATGTCATTTAGCTCTGGATGGTAATTATCTATACTTGGTGATTATGGAATGCTATTTAACTGCTCTTGCTGAGTCACCTTGATATGCTTGCGCATTATGTGTTAGTGTTTTACCCTCTCAGGTTTCAGAGGACGTACACTATATTGAGTGATTTTGCGCTGCACTCTCTGTAGCGAGTTTCCTGATTTTAATCAAGTGGTGGTGTAGGATCCTCTTCAAAAGGTGACAAGGAATAGATGAGCGGAATTCAGTTTGTGGCATTATATTTGTGAAGAGTGTTCAGGTGTTGTTTTTTTCTTTTGGCTTACTTTGGTCTTTGTTTGTAGAAGTCTGGGAATTGTGTTGCAGAAAATCAGTTTTCTAAGCGCTTCATCTAACTGTCAATATTTGTAAGGCTTGAGCATGTTATGTAGCAATTGTCTTAGAAAGTAAAGAAAAATGTATGAGTAGACAAATGTAAATACTGACAGAAATCAAATGAATATTTGTGCCTGCACAAGTGCATTGATTTAGCTCAAAGTGGTAAATAGCGACAAGTGTCCCATAAAAATTCCTAGTTGTGAGGCCAACCATGTTTTTTGGGATTCAATAATTAGCAGCTCTTTGCCATTCTGTTATTTATTTATTTACTAGCAAGGGTTGCCCGGCGTTGCCGGGCGTTTTTGGGGGTTATTTTTAAAAAATTTGAAAAATGGTTGTTGGATGATTATTCTTGTATGTGTATTTAAATGATTTTTTTTAAATAATGGTTTTGTATACGTAGGTAGTGTTTTAAAGTGTTATAATAAAATCAGATGTTGAAAAGAGGAATGGTTGATATATTTTTTTTCAAGTAATGGAATTTCTTTAAAAAATGTGTAATTTTTTTTAAAATTTAATGTTTTTGAGTGCTATTTTTGCTGTAGCCACTGGGTGGTGCTGTTGCACTATTTTGAATTGGTAATTCAGTTGTGGGCGGTGTTTTCTTCCTGTTCTTTTTCCATTGCACATGTGCGTCTCGCGGAGGCTGGAGGTTGAAGGTGTGTGCTCTTTTTGGGTTTTGTGGGGTGTGGGGGGTTGTAGGTTGGGGGTATTTTCGCAGGGTGCCTTTGTTGTGATTTGTGGGGGGTGGGGGGTTGTGTTTGTCCTTCTTTGGTTTGGATTGTTGTTTTTTGTGTTTTTGGTGTGGTTATTTCTGTGGGCCGGCCTCGGTGGCTGGGTGGCCCATTGAAATAGCATGTGTTGTGTTTTGGAATATGTACGCTGCCGGCCCGTGTTGGGGAGGGGGGCCTAGTCATTGGGGGTTAGGAAGGGTGGGCTAGGTGGTAGGGAGGGGGCCTGTATTGTTTTATGGTGCTTTGTTTGTGTGGAGTTGTGAAAGTAGATCGGGGTTTCCCCTTTAATATCAGTGGGTGGGGCTTGCGACCCCCCTCTCCGCAGGCTTTTCTAGGGTTGGGAGGTTTGTTGGGAGAGAAGGGGAATGTTTCCCAAACTCTTCTGGACTCTGGACACCAGGGAGAGGTGATCGATTCCCACCCCCCTGCTTAAAAAAACTCCGTTTTTAAAGAGTAGAAAAGACGGAGTTTTTTTAAGGATGGGGGGGGGAGGGAATCGATCCCCTCTCCCTGTTGTCCAGAGTCCAGAAGAGTTTGGGAAACATTCCGCTTTTCTCCCCACAAACCTCCCAACCCTAGAAAAGCCAGCGGAGAGGGGGGTTGCAGCCCCCACCCACTGATATTAAAGGGGAAACTCCAGGCGCCGTGGGTGAGGGAAAGAAACCCGGCTGGTGTGTGTTTTGCTGTGACGCGGTGAGTTGTTTTTCTTTTTAATTTTTCGGGCGCCGTTTTCCTCAGCGTTCTGCGTGCTCATGGCGCGCAGGACGCTGGGGCTTGTAGTAATGTGTTGGTGCTTTCTGTTTGTGCTGCGTTTTTTTAAAATTGTTTTGTTTTGATTGGCTGCGGCGCGATTCCGAACGCTGCGCCGTGCGAGAGCCTCTCAGCCTGATTGGCTCTGGCGCGGCGCGGCACAAGGAATGTTGGGAAGTGAAGTTCTTTCCCTTTCTTGCCGTTTGTGGGGCTGATGCCCCCAACGCGATTTTTTAAACCATTCGTTGACCTGCGTAGGCAATTCGCCCGTGCTCACGAAGGGAGGGAACGGGTAAGTAGGGCGACGTATAGCAACCTATAGCCAATACCAACGGTGAACACTTGGTTTTATAGGTTAAGATTTATTCAATTTATATAGCCGCCCCAATTGACATGCAACTCTGGGTGGCATACATAAAATCCCCAACATTTAAACTATAGAAACCCTTAAAATTCCTAAAAACACAGAAAAACTACCTCTCACCCACACCAATTAAAAATCTAGTTTAAAACTTTTAAAAGTATGGGTGATCCTGCTCTAAATGAGCCAGTGTGTGTGTGCGTGTGTGTGTGTGTGGGGGGTGTTTGCTCCCTCCCCACCTCATCACACCTGCCCTGCCAGCCAGGTTTTCAGCTCTTTCCTGAAGGGCAGCAGCTCCGTCTGGAGATGCAGTTCAGGAAGTTCCATAGGGCTGGAGTGGATACCGAAAAGACTCTTCTTCTAGTGCTAGAGAAGCGAGCACTATGTCAGTGCCTGTATGGAATTTGTAAATATTCACTTAGACTCTGGTTACTGAGTCATGCTGTTTTAAGAATGGCTGTCCAAGGACTTTGACAGACGCCTTAGGGCTGCTATTGAGATTTTGGCACTCAAACATGGGGCTTGTAGGTCGAGCCCAAGTGCCATTAAATATGTATACAGTACATCTGAGCAAACCTCTTAAAGGTTTCCACATCTAAACAAATTTCATGTTTATTGGATTGGATTTATACCCTGCTCTACTTAGCACAGGCCGACTCAGAGCGGCTTACAGCAAGTTAATACAATAACAATAACAATATAATGATACAGAAAATAAGTAGTTAATATGTTTACAATAAATTCCACAATAATAATACAATATCTCAGCACAACATGTCAGAATAATAACAATCAATATTTCAAAAGGGTATATCCAACATGAAAATACAATACAATGCAATACAAGTACAGTTCCAATATCACAAAAAGCAAAAACAAAACAAAACAACAATATAGAAAACACGGTGCAAAATACAATAGATACAAAATCCAGTAGATACAAAATACAATGAAAAATAACAGAATAACCCATGACTCACTCCCTCTCCCGACAACAAATTTGCAGAAGGAATATAGCAGCCATGAAAGTCCTGGTGGTGGCCGCACCTGGAACGCCAGCTGGTGGTAGGTTGGCTCGGCATCCGTCTTCACAGGAGCCTCCCCGCCCCACCGGGAGAACCGAAGGTGGTGGCGAAGGTTCAGCTGCCTCGACAGCCTTTTAAAAGTCCCGGGCTGGAGGCGGGGCTTGGGACACCAGCTGGTGGTGGGTTGGCTCGGCATCCATCCTCACGGGGACCTCCCTGCCCCACCGGGAGAGCTGAAGGTGAGAAGGAAGGAACGAATATCCGCAACCATAAGGACAGCAATCAAGACCAGATGTGCCTTCTGCTTCCTGTTCAAACATGCCTACCCAGTCTTCACATTCCTAGCTAGGTAGGCTAGGTAGGAATGCATGCCAGGAGATGTTTGGACTGATGTATTGAAAAGCAAGGCTGGAGCTCACTTCCATTTGTAAGATAGGTCTATCATCTTCCAAAAATGAGACATCTTTCGAAAACACCAGGAAGAATGTGTACATGATATAGGTTAGAAGCGGGTACAGGTCGATTATATCCGCTTTCACAGTTTTCTGTAAAGTAGCTCCTAAAGCTATGGCCTGCTATTTCTGAGCTAACATACTTTCCTATGAAATAGTTCAGCTGTTGAACTATAGAATTCTTTGTCTAGGTTGGGACAGTTAGAGTAGAAAGTTCTTTGCCAAAGATTTTGAGCTTTGTGTTGCCATTTCAGGTTTAACTGCAAGCTTTGCTGATGGTTACTGATAAACAGTTTAATTACTGTGTAAATCTATTTTATGTATTGGGGGGAAACCACCATAGGTATTTGCTGACCAGAATTCTCTGTGATCCAAAACATGGTGATGATAATGAAAAGTCTCCTTTTAAAGACTACAATTGATGAACCGGTAATCTTTAATTAAATACAGCTTGCATCTGCTTTAAAAAAAACCTCTGGAGGTATTCTTCTTGGAGACTGTGTTCATGGAAATCTGCTTACCTAGGCACTATTTTTATCCTGGAGCAGCTAAGGACACTGTTAATTGTTCTTATTGCACATATTTTCTATTATCGTTGTAACAACAGCAAGAACTTATTTTGGGCTTCTTTTAAGGGGAAAAGTGGCTACAAGATATGTAAAAGCTTGGATAGCAACTATATTAATCTCCTGAGTCCAGGCTTTAACTTAATATTTGAAATTACAGTTTTGAATAATAATAATTTTGTGTCAGAAATTATTCTGGGCTGAAAGGATTTTTTTCAGGAGGAACACCGCTCAGAGGATGCCCGATTGAGACTCTTTTCATGTCCCCAAGATTGTTTCCCACTGAAGTGGTTCCTATTTATCTACTTGCAATTTCTTGCTTTTGATCTGCTAGGTTGGTAGGAGCTGGAACAGAGACGGGTGCTCAATCCGTCATGCAGTACCCGGGTCTCCAACTGCTGACTTGCTGGCTTTCCAGCTAACAAGGCTAGCTTCTTAACTACTGACCCATTGCAGCCCCACAGTTTTGAATGTAAACGTCTTTCTTCTGACCCTTGAAAAAGCCAAAAAAGTCTGGGTGCCAGAATAATAATTTAATGGGCATTCTTTCATGACCCTATGAAATATTCAGACCAGTAGAGTGGGTTTGGGATTTGAGCACTCATAATCCCTGTAATATCCAGGATAGCACAAAACATTGCACCATATCTCTGGCTGGTTCTCCATCATGGTATTGGTCAGTATGTGTGAGAAGACATGCCAGGATAACAGCCTACTATGCCTTGTGTTAAGCCAGCCTTGCCATACCTGGTGTAATTTACAGGTACAGTAGAACCTCGGATAACGTCCAAACTCCATTCCACAAGTTTGGACTTTATCCGATTTTGGACTTTATCCAAATCAAATGGGCGATGCATTGGATAATGTCCAAAAATGGACGTTATCTGTGGTTCCTATACCAAATACCTTGGATAACATCCATTTTTTAGCAGTTTTGGACTTTATGCGATGCATCCATACCTGTCGAGTATCCCATATTAGCCGGGATTTCCCATAATTCAGCACCGCTTTTTCTACTTTCCCGCCCGGAGCTGCCACCATGCCATAATTTGAAAGCAGGTGAAAGTAGTTACTGTGCATCCCCTTCTGCGCAGAATCCTTCTACGCATGCGCAGAAGGGTTCTGCACAGAAGGGGATGGGCAGAAGCCTGTGCATGCATAGAAGGGTTCTACGCAGAAGCCTTCTGCGCATGCGGAGAAGCCTTCTGCACATGCATAGAAGGGTTCTGCACAGAAGCCTTCTGCGCAGGTCCCGTATTGTCCGGAGCTGCGCTTGACAGTCATGGATGCATCACTTGTGCATGAAAACCGCGACTTTATCTGAATTGGATTTTATCTGAATCAGACTTTATCCGAGGTACCACTGTATGTTCAATTACACTTCTGGTAATGGCCAGTGAGGGTAATCTTACGGAGAGCACTATTTTTAGGAAATCTATGTTCATATTACAGAGGTGAGAGATCCAAAATGGGAAGAAGCAGCTTCATTTTTCCCTTTCTTGAAATCTTGTTTCTATATATACATTTTAAAAATGACTAAGCTCATTAAAATGACTAAACTCAATACACAACCTCTAAATATGCATTCAAATGCCTATTTTAGTCTTGTTGGTTACTTTTGACCTGTGAATGCCTGAGCAGTGGTTAATTTCTAATATGTTCACACTCTTAAATGCGTAGTATCCAGATTATATTTCTGAAATACTGTATACCAAAAGAATGAATGTACTTTAGCCCAAAAAACACCCTGGTTTTAGTAGCAGCATGGAAGTAATACTCTTTCACATAATTGTGGTATGAAATTAAGAAGATGGCATCAATATGCATGTAACTGGCAATGAATGAGCAGTCCACAGATGACGTGGCATTCATACTGGAGTTCCAAAACTCTTCTTTCTGACTGTTCCTTCACTTCAAGTGTGTCTTTCCCTTACCTTTCTTAGGCTCCGAGTAGTCTTATGGAGACACTTGAACAGCATTTGAACACTTTGGAAGGAAAGAAACCTGGAAACAAGTATGTGGATCTCCATGTCAACTTGCTATAGTTTGAAGCTTGCAGCTAAACAAACTCAGTAGTACTGTATTTAGGCTGTTCTAAAATTGACATTTGTCTGGTAGGCATGAAGTTGCTAATCTTTATTTGTATTTTTAACAAGTATTTGAAGTGTGTTTTTTTTTAATTTGATGTTTGTGTTATGTATGTGTGAGAGTATTGTTGTGTGTACCATTTTGGGCATCTTCGGACAGAAAAACACCATATAAGTGAAAATAAATGAATGAATGAATGTTTTTAAAAAAAACATCCTAGGAAAAAATGAATGGCATATCTTCCTTCTATCTTTCCCCAGCTGACTTTTTATTCCAGCCCACCAGGGATAGATAGCTTTGTCTCTCCTAGCTCAGCCAGATTTTCTCTATTGGCTGATTTTCTGAGCCCTGGTTGTGCAGTGGGTAAACTGCTGTACTGCAGCCAAAACATTGTGAGTTTGATCCTGATGGGACTCAAAGCTGACTCAGCCTTCCATCCTCTGAGCTCGGTAAAAAGAGCGCCCAGCATGTTGGGGGCAAAATGCTAATTACCTCGTGAACTGCCCAGAGAGTGCACTAAGCACTATAGGATGGTATATAGTAAAACCCCTACTTACAGGGGGGGGGGGAGTCCGTTACGTAGGCTTTTGCTTAAATCAGTTTTTTATGTAACTCAAAGCAAACCCATAGGAAATCGTGTAAATCGGGACATGATTTTAGCACAAAATCATTATGTAAGTCAAATTTTATGTAACCTGATGCATTTGTAAGTCGGGGTTTTACTGTATAAGTATAATTGCTATTGCTTGCCTTCCCTGGTGCAAAGAGCTACCCATGCCTTGGGGCTCACCTAGCCATAACTGGGGGCTCCAAGAAGAGTTTTACTAGGTGACCCAAGCTTCTAAGCTGAAATTTTAAAAATAATAATAATGATTTTAGATAGTTATCTTGCTAAAGTTACATTCACAGTTTGGCATAATTTTTGAAACTGTCATATTCATTCCGTCAGAGTACTTAGAAGACACAACATATATTTTATTTTATTTCCGATTTTGGCATCATTTTCTCTTGATGGCTCAAAGAATTGTGACATTCATACATTTGTAATAATGTAGTATAATAATAATTTAAGAGTATAATAATCAAATATAATAATCTTCAGAGGAGTCCATTTGTGCTATATAGTGTTTCCTTGTCGGTATATATGCCAAGGATTGGAATTCAAATTCCTGTGGACACTATTTTGGCAATTTCAGACTTCTTCTGATTTGCATTACTTGATATGTAAATTACTTCTGGACTTCATGTGTACTATATATGTTCAGTAAAATTTACTCTTGCTTTGATATATATTAAGACACCTTGTTTATAACTTAGAAAGAATTAACATAAGCTGTTAGTAACAAAAGCATTTTTGTTATGTGCTTCCTTTTCATTTATGCACATGGCTATTCTGCAACTTAGTGATGGGTAAGTAAATAAATACACACATATTTATGTATGCATATATTTTAACATGTTTTCTAGTGAATGGATGAGATTGCTTAGTTTTCTGAATACTGTATTGCTTTTACTAGTAATCTGCCTACAGACCTGGGCATTTGTCCTGAAACAGGTGAAAGAAAATTGAAGCATTTTAAATTATTGATCCCAATAAGAACATTGCCTTGTGTTGAGTTTAAGACTTTCAAAAAAAATAGAGTTCTGCATAGCTACTTTTTAAACTTCTTTTAAAAGAAGTTACAGTGTTTAATGCATTCTGAGATAATTACATTCTTTAGCTAAATAGATACATCTTTATTTACCTCTGGGGGGAAATGCCAAAGAAACATTGAAAATCTTAATAAAAGAAAAAATTAACCTTCTGTAGCAGTATGCTGTCATCATAAAGGGCCATTGTAAATGTTTTGGAACAAAAGCACTTTAGATAGTGTCAAGGAAATAGTAATTGTCATTGATATATTTATTTGATCAGTGTGGGTTAAATATTCTTTGGGGAAAGAAAGCATTAATAAATGGGACTTATTTTGTTCAACTATTTTGAGCTGGATTATTTGTACTTGGCACGGAAAAATTCAATATTATATGTTCCTTTTAGTAGAATATGTAGCTTTTGTTTAATAAATTCTAAATCATCTTATAGATTTAAAAGCTGAGTGACAATTACATGAAACTTTTGGCAGTGGAAATATGATTAGTTGTCTTTAAACTGAGCAACTAGATTCTTCAGTGGATTTATAGTTCCAGTCTTTGTTAGTTTTCTTGGAATGCTTCTTATATTAATTTGTATGGTCCATGCGAACTATCTGGAGACATTTTGCAGAATACCAAACATCCATCTTAGCTACCAAGGTCAATTCTAGCTACCAAAGCAGCCCATTTCCCAGCTAATGTATTGTTGTATTATGTAAGTGATTCTGCAAAGACTCAGGTAGAAACATTTTGACACTTGACCATCTTCTCTATCACTAAGATATGACATATTTAAGCACATTCCACTAATTTTTAATATTTATCCTAGAAACCTACTCCAGTGTTTAGCTCACCTTTTATAAACTAACAGTCCATAAATTCAGAAGTTCACAAATCTCAGTTTTGTTCTCTGTTTATTACAATCTTATACTCAGTCTTACTTGATATGTTCCTAAAATTGTTCATTTGAATTTTTACATTAATTCTTTTAGCTCTGAAGCCCATTCACCTGTGAACAAGGTAAATATTTGGTGTTTTGTTTTGCTAGTAATAGTGAATCTCTTAATAAAAGTGTAGGAGCAGTTTAAAGGTAAAATACTTGTTTAAAAAAGTCCTCAGTTGTCTCTGCTAATGTATTCATTTTCTATAGGCGTGAAATATTTTCACATGAAAGAAATTCCATTCATTCATTCATTCATTCATTCAATGTTTTAACAAATACAGTATATATTTAAGATTGTTGACCTGCTAGAGTTTCCAGCTCTGTTAAAATCATCTCTGATTTAAGATTATTTTTGAATAAATATGATAACAGTAATCCCAGTTAAGTTCCTAAAGAACTCCACTGGTTGCTTTCTTCAATTACAAGGACTGCCTCTTGTTTACTATACTAGATCTTTAGTTATTTAACTCATTAATGATTGCTAAGAGGAGCCTTTTTTGTAATTTGTCCCAACATTTTGATATGTGGTTTTATATGTGTGCCTTATGGTATGCCACACTTTGTGCTCCTTTTTGTTCTTCTCATTTGAGACTGACAAATGATCAAAGCAGAGGCAAACAAAATCCCTCTAGATTTTGTTGGCCTGTTGTTTCCAAGACAGGTTAGCAAACATAGGTAAACATAAAGGTCACCCTTGCTCGAAAGCCAGTCGTATCCTGATTTAGGGTTCATTTCTCATCTCTGTTTCATAGCCAAAGAGTGTCTGCAGATGTTTCCATGGACGTGTGGCAGACATGCACAGAATGCTATTTACCTTCCTACCAAAGTGGTCCCTAGTTATCTACTTGCAATTTCTTGCTTTTGAACTGCTAGGTTGGCAGGCATAGCCAAAGGTTAAAAAAATGCAGACAGTTGCAATCAAGCAACTTCTAGAGGGCCACACTTTGAGTAGCTAAAACACTGACTGGGAGGCGGAAGATCAGCAGTTCAATTCCTAAGTACTGCAGGACAGAATGAGCTCCCGTCTTTGTCCCAGCTCCTGTCAACCTAGCAGTTCAAAAGTAAGAAATTACAAGTAGATAAATAGGGACCACTTCAGTGGGAAGGTAACAGTGTTCCTTGCGCTCCGGTGTCTAGTCATGCCTGCCACATGACCACGGAAACGTCTGCAGAAGCAGACAGCGCTGGCTCTTCGGCTTTGAAACGGAGATGAGCACTGAACCCTAGAGTCGGATACAACTGACTTTCGAGCAAGGGAAACCTTTACCTATGAAGTGCACCAACTTTTTTACCTTTTCTAACCTACAATATATTGTCCACATGTGTTTCTGTTGTCATGATTTCAAGTATTTTTTAACATATTTGCCTGGCACCCTATATTAAATGTTTCTTTCCAAAGACTTAAATGTGATCATGTAGGATTCTAGGCTACTTTCCAACATAAACATACACAATCCCAAAACACCAAGGAGTTCCAGGATGCTTTGAGAAACATAGTTTTGAGAACACTTTAAATCCAGGCTCTTTTTGGATTATGTCTAGGGTTTCCTCCTCCTTATTAGTTCATGACCAAAGCCTCCTTGTTAAGAAAATGACATAACACTTGGAGTCAAGTTGCCCCAAGGTGAGAGATTATCACACACTGAGTCATATAACTCACTGTGCAACAAATAATGCCTATGGTTATTTCTTAATGTAATGCAATTCATATCCAAAAGTTACATGGGCCAGCATAACTAGGCAAGAGGATTAGTAGTGTTTCACTATAAAGTCATTTATGAGATCCAGAAATGGCATTTTCACAACCTGGTGCAATAGGGTCAAATGGTGTGAAATGAGCAGCATAGAGAAAACTGTTTGCGTGTGTACAGTTCTATACTAAATAAAGTTTAGTTGAAAAAAAATGTCATAGTCCAGTTTTCCCCAAAAAGTTCATGTCTTTTATTTTGTCATTTTTTCAAATTAGTTCATAGTAAACAAAGTAATTCCACACTGGATCAAACTAAATATTTTCAAAGTAATCGCAAGCAAAATGAAGGATTTTGAAGTGATTACAAGTGAAGTAAATTTGTGAAGTGATTTTGAAGCCTATACCATACCTGTCAACCTGCGGCTCCGGAAAAAACGGGATCTGCACAGATTGCTTGTGCGCAGGTCACTTTCCACGCATGCGTGGAAGCGCTACGCTGCTTGTGCAGCCCCTACGCAAGCGGCGTAGCGCTTCCGCGCATGCATGGAAAGGTTTTACCCCTTCCACGCATGCGCGGAAGCGCTATGCCGCTTGCGTAGGGGCTGCACAAGCGGTGTAGCGCTTCCACGCATGCGTGGAAAGCGTTTCCCCCGCTGCCAAATTACGGGGTTTTGGCAGCGCGGGGCAGGTTATGACATCAATCGGCATCAAATTACGGGGTAATCCCGGCCAAAGTGGGATGGTTGACAGGTATGGCTTTTCTGAACATACGTTCTTCAGGAAATCTATATATAAATTAACAAAAGAGATGTTTTGGATTGTAAAGAATAAGGTTCGTACAAGTGCATATATACATTATAATTAACGAATAATTAAAATGACATAAAATAAAAGACATGAACTTTTGAAAAAGAACTGGACTACGATATTTTTTTCAACTAAACTTTATTTAGTATAGAACTGTACACACGCAAACGTTTTTCTCTTCTGCTGCTATTTTCACAACCTGAACAAACATAAAAACAGTTACAGATTAGGAAGCAGTTCATATATTGAATAAAGCCAGCCTTTACTTATTTTATTTAATACCTGTGTGGCAAAAGCCCAAGGCTTTCCTTGTTTCCTTGTTCCTAAACAGACAGGGAGAAAAACTAATATCCCAGTTCTTAGAATTGCTATAATTACCTGCATTGGGACCTTTTGTGCACAAATATTTGCCTTGGACACTTCTGCATTAAATTGTCAGACTATGAAATTCATTAAAATGAACTTGGAATGGTATTTTTCTTTCACAGTTCCAGAGGAGAATTTGGATTTTTCTATTATGAAATTAAAGACTTTTGTAGCCTGTGCAAAGGTGACAACTCAGTGAGGTGAGGGATACCTTTATCACTGGACTCCTATAACAGAAGAGCTCCCTCGACTTAAAGAAATGCTAATGGGAGCTTTTCGGAGGTGAATGATGGCTGGTTGCCAACATCTGGTAGTGCAGGGAAATCTGAGACCTTGCAAAGCTGCTGATCTCATGATAATATAGAGCAGTTGTGAACTAGAGACCTAAAATTCAAGAGAAGAGGTTAAGGCAGCCTTCTAAATTGTGGTTGATAAAGTAACACTCCTTCATCTGTGAGATGCTGTTCTTTTCCATACAAGTCTGTTGTGTTCTCATCTTTATTAAGTAGTCAAAATAATTTGACAGTTTAAACCTGCAATGTCTTCCATCAGCTTTGGTGATTGTGAAATACTTTAAGTCAAACAAATTTCTATATAAACCACCTCTTCTGGCTTAAAGGGCTTGGAGCAGTGATGGCAAACCTTGGCACTCCAGCTGTTCTTGAACTTCAATTCCCAGAAGCCCTGATCAGCAGGAGTGCTGACATGGGCTTCTGGTAATTGAGTGCCAAGGTTCACCATCACGGGCTTAGAGTGTGTTTATTCCCAGAAACAGTGACTTCTGGCGTCTTGCTTCAGATTAGGACACTGTTGTAGGAGAATGTGTGTGTTTTCACTACCATCACAACTTCAAGCTGAGATCTGAAGCAGAACCCCTTTGTTTCTAAAAAGAACAGCAGGATCCATGGAGAGGAGAAGGATATCCACTGGAGACAGGGAGAGATGATATCAAAACATGACATGACTCCCACATCAAAACGTAGATTGTGTTGAAAGTGGTTGTAAAATGGGAATGATCTTTCAGTACAAATGGGTAGATGATATGGGTTCCTTAATACCAGCCTGTGACCCCCAACAATAATCAGTTATGCTTGCCCATGCTGCATTTTAAATAGCCCTCATCACAATTCTGTAAGAAATGGCAATGACACATTTTTGCCACATGGGTCTGTCATTTCACATCTTGTTTGCCCTTCACACTTAATACCAAGAAAAGTCCTTAAATATTGAGAGGTATATTCAAATTTCCCCCCCAGGAAGAATCATTTTTATATCTCAATCAAGTTCACTGTCATGCAAATAAAGTATTTCATAAAGAAAATATACCCGTTTTATACCTTCAATCTTGTTTAATTGATGTCCATAACTTCAGAATGGAGGAGTCCTCTTAAGCATCAGGCCTAGCCTATATATATATATATATAATATAATATAATATAATATAATATAATATAATATAATATTATATAATATTATATATATATATATATATATATATATATATATATATATATATATATATATATATATATATATATATATATATATATATATATATATATATACTTTTATCAGATTTACTTAAACATCACACACAATAAAACAGTCAATAGTTTTAACAAGTAAAATGTACCATGTGTAATGTGACAAAATGTTCGTATATAAGAGGAACAACTATGAGGTGTGGAGTGAAACTTTTAGGTAACATTATTTTCATGCTGATTGGGTTGTTGGTCTTTTCATCTCTTGTTTGTGAGGAAAATAAAAGAAATCATTAAGGTAACAGTTAACAGTTACAGAAAATAAAAATAAAAATGCTTTTTTTGTTGTATCTTTATGACTTTTTCTTGTCTAGTCTTCTCCAGTCACAACTGTTACATCTCCTAATTCTACCCCATCAAAAACTGTTGATACATCTCCTCCACTCGACCTGTTTGCAACATCTTCTACAGCAGCTCCAGTCAGGTTAGTTTGGTAGTAAATAAAATAAAGTGCTGGGTTTAAAGAGAATTGATATTGGTTCATTGTCTGTTTTTACAGATATTTTGAGTTGTTTGTCGCTCTTTCATATGGTTTCAAAGATTATCCTATGCTTTTGAGCGTAGGATGAACCACTTTGGCAAAAGAGTTGCAGGTCCAATCAATGTAATACGAAGTATGAGTGTTCACTACTTTAAGGCTTCTGCCTGGCCCCCTTTATCCTGCCATTCATTTATACATCTCTTGCTTCTAGTTTTGTCAGGCAGGAGAAGCAGGAAGGGAACGGAAGTAGTAGGCCCTCAGATCTTCCTGTTTCTGTCCTAGATGTGCCATAAAGTCTTCCTGCCTCTGCTACCTGTAGCAGCCATGGGGCAGATGAAGCAACTATGGGCAATAGACTTACTGAGATACAACCATAAATATTTGCAGATGGTCTACTGATTATTTTCTTGAATTTTCCACCATTGTCAATTGTTTACATTTACAGACTAGTTTTCACCCTGTACAGACTTGAACAATTAAAATTGTTAGTTTTCTCACAAAAGATGTTCTGTCCCTTTCCCCATAATAGTTCTTCCAAACCCTCCAGTGATCTTCTGGATCTTCAGCCGGATTTCACATCTACTACAGCACAAGCAGCTTCAGCAGCATCTGCTGGAGCAACTTCATGGGGAGGTAAAATTTTGAAATTCTTCAGCCCCTTTTGTAATAATGCCAGTCCTGTGTTTTAATAACATTCTTTCTTTCAGTCCACCTCACTGTGCCACCTGCCTTTGTTCTCCTAGTGATGGCACTACCAATGGCTTTGTGAATCAGTTCATCTTTCATAACAGGTGTTTCAAAACTGATGCATTAAATAGCCAGAACTGCTGCTGCAGAAAAGGCATAAGCAGCTAATTACTAGGAAAGATTTCATAACATAAGAACAGCCTTGGTGGAACAGGCCACAAGAGCCCATCCAGTCCAGCATTCTGTCTCACACAGTGGCTCACCATTTGCTTCAGTGTATTATTCCCAAGGAGATGCCTTCACCTGCTTAAGATTCCCTGGAAATGGCATTGAGAGATAGCCTGCCTATCTCTCCAACCCGGAGGTTGTTCTTAGGTAACCATAATTATAGCCAATGATACCCTTGTCCTCCATGAACTTGTCTAATCCTTTCTTAAAGCTGTCAAGACTGACAGCTGTCACCACTTCTTCTGGCAGGGAGTTCCATAGATGAGTGATCCTCTGGGTGAAAAAGTACTTTCTCTTATTTGTTTGAGAACTAGTACACAAAGGTTTCATGGAGTGCCCGCTAGTTCTAGTGTTATGCGATAGGGAAAACAGTTTTTCCTTATCTACTTTGTCCACACCGTGCATGATTTTATAAACTTCAACCAGTTCACCTCTTAGACGTCGTCGTTCAAGAGTGAAGAGGCCCAACCGTTGCAGCCTCAGATGGTAAGGAAGGTGTTCCAGTCCCCTAATCATTCTCGTTGCCCTCCTCTGCACTTTTTCCAGCTCCATAATATCCTTCTGGAGGTATGGCGACCAGAACGGGATTCTGGCTATAGAGTCTGGCTATATTTCTCCTGTGTGTAGCAAAACTGTTGATGGAACCAACCGACACAGGAAATGCTAGTATAGTTGGTTTAAAGTACAGTAAAAACCCTACTTACGAAAAAAAAGTCTGTTCTGTAGACTTTTTCTTAAGTCATTTTTTAAAAATGTAACTCAAAGCAAACCCATAGGAAAAATTATTTTTTTACGTAATGTAACTCGAAGCAAACCCATAGGAAAAATGGAATTTTTACGTAACTCGAAGGAAACCTATAGGAAAAAGAATCTTTATGTAACTCGAAGCAAACCCATAGGAAATTGTGTAAATCGGGACATGGTTTTAGCACAAAAACATTATGTAAGTTGAATTTTATGTAACTCGAGGCATTTGTAAGTCGGGGTTTTACTGTAGTCTAGTAATGCAAACATGAAGTTGAATTAGTGTTCAGAAATGAGCATCAATTGTTTACATTTTCAGTTGTGCTAGTAAATATAAAAGGGGACTGTGGTAGCTTAGTGGTTAAGATGCTGGACTTGATGACTGGAAGATCAGCAGTTCAGGAGTTCGAGACCCAAGTACTGCATGACAGAGTGAGCTCCCGTCTCTGTCCCAGCTCCTGCCAACCTAGCAGCTCGAAAGCAAGAAATTGCAAGTAGATAAAAAGGTGGGAAAAGTTAACAGCATTCCGTTCACTCCAGTGACTAGTTATGCCCGCCACATGACCATGGAAACATCTGCAAATACAGACATCGCTGGCTTCTTGGCTATAAACAGAGATGAGCACTGAACCCTAGAGTTGGATATGACCGGCTTTTGAGCAAGGACAACCTAAAGGTAAAAGGGTCACCCTTGCTTGAAAGCCATTCATATCCAACTATAGGGTTTGGTAGTCATCTCTGTTTACGGCCAAAGAACCAGCGCTGTCTGCGTCTACAGACATTTCCGTGGACATGCTGCAGGCATCACTAGACAACAGAGCACATGGAATGCTGTTTACCTTTCCACCGAAGTGGTCCCTATTTATCTACTTGCAATTTCTTGCTTTTGAACTGCAAGGATGGCAGGACCTGGAACAGAGACGGGAGCTCACTCCATCCTGCAGTACTTGGGTCTTGAACTGCTGTCCTTCTGACCTTCCAGTCAAGAAGTTCAGCATCTTAACCACTAACCCACTGCAGTCCCAAGGGGACAGGGGTGCCTATAAGAACCAAAAAACTTAAGATTATGCACATGTGTTTTAATTCTGGTTCCAGTCAAAACTATAGGTTTATTTGGCCATTTTATGAATTGTGGGAGGCAGAACTGATGTTATGCATTTGCTTGCATTTCTTTTTTTTTTTTGTTTCATTCCCTTCCTTGTTATCCAATCACGAATCAGCTGACCTCCAGCTATTAAATGCATGCATCGGATAAGATTAAAAATCGGATAACACTAAGACTTGTGGAACCAAGTTTTAGTGTTATCCGGGATTTTACTGTATGTATTTTCAGGAGTGGAAAGATACATTGTTCAGGGTTAAGGTGTGGGAAGATAAGAACAAAGTTATATTCTGTCTGTAGTTTTTGTTTATTATGTTGTATATGGCTAGATTCATGTTTATCTTTATTTTCAGAATTTGGTAATTTTTGCTGACCGTTGCTTTGTGACTACTGTGTGTACCCCATCGTAACCATGAACTGATGTAAACCTCTCCTTCCCAATGATGATGAAAAATAAAAAGGCACATACTTTGCTAAGTAGATGTATCACACGAATCACAATTGTTCACGGTGATTGTGGGTTGAATAAAGCCTGTTTAGGGAGGCCTCCATTATTTAAGAAGTTTTTGTTTTTAGGAGCTTTGGAAAAGGAAAGGAGACTGCACCATATAAATCCATATTGCAAATACTGCTGGCCTATCTGGAAAATAGAGCAGAGCTGAAATAGCCCCACATTGGGAAAGAATGACTTCTGGATAGCATGCATGTTGATTCTGGCGGTTCTGTTAACTCTCTTGTTTCTTTACATTGCTCTCTTCTAATGGACAATGTTGCAGACCTCTTGGGAGAGGGTGAGTAATGCTTGATTTCTAACCAGTTATTCCAATTAATGTACAATTAACTGTTAAATTTACAGCTAGCCTAGGCCTGCCTCTCTTTGTCCCTTCCTCCCCCCCATATAGTATTAGCTTGGTTCTTCCCTTCCCTCTGTTCTGCTCACTCTTTCCATTTGCTCTTCCTATATGGACACATGTAGACAGTTTGGCTGCACTTTCGGGCGTTACTTCTGAGCCACAGATTTCTGATCCGTTTGCAACAGAGGCTACTCCAGCTTCTACTGCCACAACTACTGAACTAACCACTGCATCTACTACAACTGCAACTGTTACTGCTGCTGCTAGTACTGCTGCTGAAGTGGATCTCTTTGGAGGTTAGTTTAGCTGCATAGTATCTCTCTGTCCCCACTTCCCTTTCCCAAGTTCCTCAACAAAGAACGAGGAGAAGAAAGCAGTGTTAAAACCTCTGTATTTTGTATCACTTGTAGAATTGGCAAAAAGTAATTCTTA
Organism: Bradypodion pumilum; assembly: GCA_035047305.1. Taxonomy (NCBI): domain Eukaryota; kingdom Metazoa; phylum Chordata; class Lepidosauria; order Squamata; family Chamaeleonidae; genus Bradypodion; species Bradypodion pumilum. Next base: position 188,545,483 of record JAWDJD010000001.1, on the reverse strand, counting down.
TAAGATCTGGAATGTTCAGAAGGAAATAAATTCATATTTTGAGTTTTGCACACAAGGAGTTGTTCTTCTGAGTAGTTCTCGTACATACACTGAGGAAGCCGAAAAGTACATACTAATGAACATGCTGCATTAAGTAGCATGGACTTCTCTGACCACCATGCATTAGAAGCAGAAGTTTAGAGCCAAGGGAGAGGAAGATTTTGATCTGTGTTGAAGTCTGATGAAAATCACCCTTCTGACATAGGAGGAGGGCTATCCTGGGTAATCATCATGTGTGGTAGGGAGTTGTCCTGAGGCTTAGATGCAGACATGCTTGAACATGTCTTGTTGGGATCTGTACAGTTAACTGCAATAGAGATGTTACAGACTCTTCTACTACAAGCTCACTATTGACATAGCAGCAGCAGCTACCTCATCAATGCCATTCCTCTGATCAACCGTAATCCAGAATAAGTTCTTATATGTTTGATGTGAACATGTTTGCCTGCAGTAGATGTAAAGTAGTTGCCAGTATCAGTGCAAAGCAGGTGAAGCAAGATTTAGAGAGATTCAGCTATTTTCCATCCTGTTTTGATGAGTGGTATTTCACAGAATAAGAGCACTTTACTAAAAAAATAAACTTTCTAGGGGAAGGTAGTTTTGCAAAGCACACACTGAATTGAACATGTGGCCGGTTTGGAGATTGCTCAGGTAAGCAAAGTATGTTCTGTGTAACAGCTATGAAATGGTAACCTTTTTCATAGTCTGGTTTCAGTATTTTAATGTGGCTTCCAGATAAAGATTGCAGCTTATCTTATCAGACCAGAAAATTTTGGAACCATAACATCCTCAGTCCAGTTGTTGGATAACTGCCATACAGTTTGCTGAATTGTGTTAAGTGAACAACAACAACTCAAAGTGCTTCATTTATGGGTAATGCATAATGGGAGCTTGGCAGACTTCATTTCCTGTTGCTCTTCTCTTGTTCTTTTGCTCCTCAGTAGATCTAAAAACAGCTTTAACCCATTCTGTTGCAGTTCAGATGCATGTCTCCATGAGCTTTTTAGAATAGCTGGCATCGGTATTTTTTATGTGTAGGTATACATTTTTGACACTACATTATCAGTTTGAAGGAATTGTGATTTACATTTTTCTTTTGAAGTGGGTTGCCTACCATTCAAGAGAATGGAGTTTCCAGGTTGCACCTTAGAATTTTCTTCTTTTAAAGTCCAACAAGTGTGGCTTCTCTAGTTCCCCCTCTTCTCTCTCATTGCCCAGTTCTTCTACCAGTTGCTGGAATAATCAGGACTAATATGGCAGGAAACTAATCTAGAGTGGGTTATGTGTATGATGAGAGAAACTGAAGTCCAAAATCCAAAGGTTGGGGAACACTGTTCCAGAGGTTTCAACCTCTAGAGGACTTTCCATCTTGTCTTTCCACCCTCACCATTTTTGACACCAGGTGGGGAGAAAACAACATTCCTCTTTTGAATGATGCTTTTTTGTTACCTAGTCACAAAGATGAATTGTCCACTGGTGCTTTGATATTTATCTCACTAGCAGCACACTTGGCTTTTATATAAGGATTTTATCCTGTTACATGCTGCAAAGCGGGAGATATAGCAATATTTTGAAAACCAAACCAACATGAACTATAAAAATGTCACATATACTGAGTACAGAAGTCAGTCTGTACTTCTGATGATGCTGAGGCTTTCCATACAATTGTGGATTTTTTTAAAAGGCAGAATAATTGTTATCTTACAACATAGATCTATGTTGTGTTAAAAGTCAAGGATGTCAACGTGAGACAAAATGGTATCACTGGTATCAATTGGCTGGATAATGCAAACCTATTAACCCCAAAGTTTTATTCATTCATTATTTCAAAACATTTTATCCCCAAAACATTTAGACAGAAATGTCTTTCTCCTTCCCTTTTCACCACTGCTTTCTCCATATGGAGAGCAATGTGTCTGCAGTAAGCAGTTCATGCTGGAAAGGCAGGGTTCTTGCTCATGCACAGTGCCTCTAAGTGGGTATAAACCTCTTCTCAACAGACATGTTGCCTTTACCTAGTGAAAACAATAATGGAGAAGAGAAGGGCTAGGTGCTCACCTTTTAAGTGTGTTGGTAACAGTGATGCACTGAAGCAGGTCCTGTCCTGTTCGGGAGAACCGGTAGTGGAAATTCCCCCAGGCCATGACCACCTGACTGACCACGCCCACCTCCATCCCCCATTGTGTTGGCCATGACCACAGATTAGGCCCCACCCACAGATTAGGCCCCACCCACAGAGGTGGTAGTAAAAAAAATGAGTGCATCACTGGTTGGTAGGTAAGGAATGAATAAATCTAAAATGCTATTAGAATTTTATAAATAGAGGTTTTGTATATTGGTTCTCATGTAATGTCTTCCCAGAGAACAAATTGTGTTGCAGCAAGAGGTAGTTTGTGTTAGAGCAGTGATGGCGAACCTTGGCACTCCGGCTGTTCTTGGGCTTCAATTCCCAGGAGCTCAAGTCAGCACTCCTGCTGATTAGGGCTTCTGGGAATTTAAATTTGAGAACAGCTGGAGTGCCAAGGTTCACCATCACTGTGTTAGAGGATATCACTATATCTAATTTCATTGCTGTAAAGTCAGGAAAAGTTCTAGTTAACGATATAGGTAGTTGCTCTTTTCAAAGAAGCCATAATAGCAAGATGAAAATAATAATAATAAATGTTGTGGCACCTTTAAAAATTGGTCACATTTAAATATAACTTTGTTTTTAAAGTGCCACAACTGACAACTTTTTTATTTTATTTCTGGTTGGGCTTTTTTGCTCAGGAAATACAGATACAGTAAGTTGAAGGTTTTTTATATAATGTAGTTTCTAAATCTTACACACATTGTTGAAATAAGTATAAGGATGTTTTTACTGAACAGAAAAATGTTGATTTCCTAATTGCCATTAATTTAACCTCATGATTTTATACAACCCATTGATATATATATTCTTCTTTTTCTTTGGTGTTACAATGGGCATGCTGTTTAGACCCCTTATACAATGAAATATTATCACCTTTTGTTATCCTGCTTGCCTGTTAAGTGCAGACTCTTACTGAACTGTCACCTAATATAAATATGTTGTTTGAACAAACATATAGAAACTGTTATTGTCTGCAAAGCAACAATAAAGCCCTTAATTGAATGGGCCTGAGAACACACTACCTTTCTGCTTGTATAAGGGAATCTTGTATGCCATTTAACCTGGTGCTTTTACTATATTTTCTTCTTTTTTTAAAAAAATTCTTCTTAATTTCTGTTCCTCAAACTGCACTCAAGATGCCTTTGCAGCTTCTCCTGGTGAAGCCCCTGCGGCACCCGAAGGGGCGGCAGCACCAGCTACCCCAACCCCTGTAGCAGCAGCTCTTGATGCATGTTCAGGAAATGGTGGGTCCCATCTCATTAGCTACGTCTGTCATTGTCGTGGTGTGTTGTCCTTATTAAAATAAACTACATGGCAGTATATTTTGTCTCTCTCCTTCATGCCCTGCCTGGATAGTATTCAGGCATTCATTCTGATCTGTCAAGCAAACCCCCTCAAAAAAAATTAGGCACCAGAGCTTGCATCAGTAAAAGGAGTGGTTTTTTTTAAACTTCATTAGTAAAAAAAAATGTGAACAGTGTTGAATGTTACATGTTCAGTGGTGGGAACTTTGTATGCTTCTTCTGCTTCCTTCTCTAATGAGGTTACTAAATTTAAGAAACATTTGTCTTAATCTAGCACAGAGATCAGAAAACTTGGCTCTCCAGGTGTTCTTGGACTTCAATTCCCAGAAGCCCAAGTCAGCACTCCTTCTGATCAGAGATTCTGGGAATTGAAGTCCAAGAACATCTGGAGAGCCAAGTTTGCTGACCCCTGGTCTAGCAAAACACTTTATTTTAGGGGGAAATAAAGCCCTGCATACTTAAGAGACTCGTGAATAAGATTGGTTTCAACTAATGTCTTTCTGGTTTTATGTTTGTGAATAATGCACTAAATTCATGTATGGTTTTAACCCACACTCTGTGTGGTTTTCCACCCCCGATATCCTTCCCTACTGATCCTGTGTGTATATATATATTCTGCCCTTTCCTTTTTGCAAGACCCCTTTGCCCCATCCGAAGGCAGTGCAGAGGCTGCTCAAGAGCTGGACCTCTTTGCCATGAAGCCAACCGAGACCAGCGTTCCTGTAGTTACCCCTACAACTAGTGCAGCCACTTCAGTTCCCGCAAGTACTCCTACTCCAGCTGCCGCCGCGGCCCCTCCAGCCCCCGCTACAACTGCTGCTGCTACTTCCACTACCACTACTGCTACCACGTCTGCTACTACCACCACTACTACCACCTCTGCTCCTCCTCCTGCTCTAGATTTCTTTGGTGGTAATTTGTTTTTAACTCTTTTTTTTAATTGAGTGCATTTTTTAAAAAAAATGACCCTGATTTAATTGATCTCAGATGTACAGCATCTGCAAATAATAATTTGCATGTATACTGTATGTGACAATTACTCTTGGAAGGAAACAAAATTTCCAGGTTGGAGCTGCAAAATCCGACAAGGCTTGTCTTCTAGAAATGAGTTAAAGACATGTGTGTTCTTGATCTTAGATCTGTTTGAATCTGCACCTCCTGATGCCCTTGCAGCACCAAAGCCAGATGCTACTCCTAGCATAGACCTGTTCGGTACAGGTAAAAAAAGAGCTCTCTCCCTTCCCATTATAGCCTTCCTCTCTCGGTTGCTTTTCTATAGGGTGGTTGCTTTTGAGAGCATCTCTCTGTATTTCCAATCTTCACTTATTTTTTCTGCTTCATTTTTCTTTGACTTCTGAAAGATGCTTTTTCTTCTCTACCAACTGGAGCTTCTCCTGCACCTGATAGTTCTCTCACGGGTGATCTCTTATCTGGTGAGTCCTTCTTCCTTGACCTTATTTTTTCCCCTCTATATATGATTTATCACAACTGTTCTGTGACATATTTTTAAATCATATCAAAGAGCAAAAACAAAAAAACACTGCAGCACTTTAAAGACTAACTGCTATATTTTTAATGTGAGCTTTTGTGGATCAAGTCCACTTCTTCAGACATAGGAGTGAAATAGCAGGCAGTTAGTCTTTAAAGTGTTGCAATGTTTGTTTGTTTGTTTGTTTTTGCTTCCTGATATGCCTGAGACACAGACTAACACGGCTACTATTCCAAAAACTTTTTATATCAGTGAAATTAAAGCTGGTGAAGATTTAAATCTGTTAATATAGAGGTGATTTCTGAAATATTTCTCACATGTCAAAGCCTGGGAGGATTCAGCCAGTTCTCCAAAGGTTTCTGAGAGGAATCTGAAAATTATTTCCAGGAGGTCCCATAGAAGTTGCATCTTGCTACCACTTCCTGGAATGGTTTGGGGCAAAGCACTATTTTACTGTGTAACTGATAGGATGCCAGTCTATAAGAGAGGGGATAGGCAAAAAAAGATGAATGGTATTACTGGTATGAAATATTAGATAGAGATGCAATTGATTTGAAATTACATAAATGTCTAGATTGGATCATTCTGTGGTCATTAAAAGATTATATGCCTCAGCCATTATTATATAAGGACCCATGGGCAAGTCAAGACAGTCTTCTTTCCCTCTAGTACAGGGGTGGCCAACCTTTTTGCGCCGTGGGCCTGACCATGTCCCCCCCCCCATTCAGCTGAGCGGGCCGGGCCATGCCCTCAGGTGGGCACATTTACAGCTGTCATAAATGTGCCCACTTCCGCATTTACAACAGTCATGGGTAAACATGTCCACTTCAACTTCCGGGTGCAGGGGAGAAGGCAACAGGCCTGATGGAATGGTGTCGTGGGCCGGGGCTGGACCACGGGCCGTAGGTTGAAGACCCCTGCTGTAGTATGTAGATGTCAGTCAGGTCAGGATAACCAAGTTTGAACCAGCTGTAAATGTATTATTTATCTCTAGATGAAATTTAGTAACAAAGTTCAGCTTGCTAGTTTCTCTGCTGGATTTGGGTTTGTATTCTCCCCCCCCCCCCCACTTTTGCTGGTACTTTAAGGCTGCTTTATAATGTGCAACTTCATATTTATTTAAATATACATCTCAGCACAAGCTGTTTTAGTGTATTTTTTTAACCAAATTTAAGCTGAATACACAGCTTATATCTGTTACCACACCACCTGAATAAAGAGGTCAGCTGTATCTATTATGCCAGGGAAATATTGCATTGAGTAATATTAACTAAAACTATCAATGCAGAAACTTGTTCTTCATCGTTTGTATGAAGGTGTACCATGTGATTAAAGGGGGTTGTACCCTTGCCCTCACCCTTGACGTCATGACCTTCTTTCTCCTCCTGTTTTTGGATTTCATTTGAACTTGTAGAGACTCCTCTGTGTTATTCCTCAAAAGGAAGAGGTGGAAGATGATTATTTTTGTATGTTGTTGTATTTCCCCCCTCCCCCTTCCCTTCCCCCAAATGTTTTGCTTTGTATTTATTTGATTGCTCTGTAAACCACTTTGAGTTGTCAGTAGACAAGCAAAGCGGTATCTAAGCACACTAAATAAATAAATAGATAGATAGATAGAGGATAGCAACTTCTTCAAGCGTTTGCTCATTTTATGAAACGTTTGTTCAGAAATAGGGTGAAAGGCATTATGTTGGACCCCATTCCTTTTTAATTATATAGAGCCTCTTCATTTGCATTAGTCGTTTAGCACCCTAAACTTTGATGAACTGATTGAGTTAGTTGTGATGTAAGCCGCCTTTTAAGACTGAATAGGGCTGTGTTTCTCAACCTTTGGGTTTTGGACTTCAATTCCCAGAAGCCTAAGTCAGTTCCCCAAAGTACTACTTAGCCAATGGACTGACTTAGGCTTCTGGGAATCGAAGTCCCCCTGTGGAATCGGGTCTTTCCATGTAAAGCTTTTCCCCCCTTGCACCAATGATACCATCCTGGTGCTTAAATACTGAAACTACGTCAACGTAATTAAAGCCCTTACTGGATGATGGTCCTGCTTTGCTTCAGTTAGCTCCAATGCACAGTCTGGTTGTGTGGATTCGACTACCACACTGATGATTATTGATATGTGCACTTTGTGGATGTGTTTTATTTGATAAGGTTTCCTTATGGGTGTGCTTCTGCTGATCAGACTCCATCCCTTATTGTCACTTGTGTTTGTTTTCTTGGGATCATCTATTGCAGCAATATGCCCTCTGAAATATTATTGTTATTGTTGTTGTTGTTGTTGTTGTTGTTGTTGTTATTATTATTATTATTATTATTATTATTATTATTATTATTATTATTATTATTATTATTATTATTATTATTATTATTATTATTATTATTATTATTATTATTATTATTGTTGTTGTTATTGTTATTATTATTATTATTTGGACTTGTATGCCGCCCACTCAACAATGCGACTCAGGGCGGCTCACAACAACATTATCACTCTTGTACCACAGTGCAAAAGTGAATTCTAAAGCTAAAAGATAAAATAATATCAGAAAGCATTGTGGTGGGTGGAGGTTTGAGAATGGTGAGTGGATAAAAGGAGGAGAAGAAGGGAGGAAAGAGTGAAGCGGGTGGGAAGAAGACAGCAAGGATATTGGTTGTTTCTGCATTCTGCTTTTTATTTCATTGTTTATGTTACCATTTTTGCTCCACAGCACAAAAGTAAAAGCTTATATCTATATATTTATATCTAGGTAGGTAGGTAGGTAGGTAGGAAGGTTGTAGTAAGAAAGTGAAGATTTGAGAAAGGTGGGAAAACAAAGAGAGAAGGGAGGAGAGAGTGAAGTTAGCGTAGAGAAGGCAGAGAAGATATGGACTCTCTCTTTCCTAACCTGTTGTTTTCACTTTGCACCATAGCACAAAAGTGCAAAGGCTGATAAAACAAGGAGGAAAGGGGGTAGGGAGAAACTAGGCAAAAGAGGAAGGCAGCCTGTTGTGTTAGGCCTGAGATCTCAGAGAGCAGTTCCAGATGTGTGGATGCCAGTCCCACAATGATTTGTTCATACCTGCAACAACAAAAAACAACCAGGATGACACAGAGCAAACCCAGAATGACCAGTGCGTCACCACAGTGTGGACAAACCCATAGCTGAATTTGCTTAAATTTCAGGCTTATGTTGCCCCTTTTAAACTGAAAATGTCTCTTTTTCCATCCATATATTCCTGTTATGTTCATACAAATCAGGATCACAAATCAGTGCAGGGGGGGGGGGGACAGAAAAACAACAGCAGATAGTTCGACATTTGGTTGTAATTCTTAATTTTTTAGCTACCCCTGTGGCATATGCCATAAAAGTGGCTGAGGGTGCAAGTCTATTGCTTTAGCAGACATCTTCACTTAATGCTATGAAAGGCTGAGAAATGTACAACATAGGTAAGGTAAAGGTAAAGTTCACCTTTGCTCAAAAGCCAGTCGCATCTGACTCTAGGATTCAGTGCTCATCTCTGTTTCATAGCCGAAGGGACATCACTGTCTGCTTCTACAGATGTTTCTGGTCATGTGGCAGGCATGACATAGGTAGAAATGGTCAAAGATGCACACGCTCTAGCTTGCTTGTTAATGTGCTCCTAAAAAGTATAATGCACCATTCTAATATTATGAGACATGCTGTGTATAAAAGGAACTTGTATCACAGAAATCAGTATACTGTATCTTCATGGAGCTGTAATGGATTCAACATAGTTGTCTTTTACCACTCATGATTTGTTGATACTAAATATTATCATGCTTACCACAGTGGATGCATTTGCAGCACCATCACCCCTGCCTACTGTGTCCCCAGCTAAAGTGGACTCTTCAGGTGTGATTGACCTGTTTGGTGGTGGGTATTGCTCCTTCTCACCATTACCAAAGTTCACATTTCATTTCATTTCCATTTCATGGTTTATTTGCAAGCAATTGAAAACTTCATAGCAATTTTGTGCCTGCAGATTTGTAGCTGAATATAATTCTTAATTCTTCATTATAAATAAATAAAGATTACTTGACATTATCATCTGTCCTCATTCTCATTAACATTCTCGTGCATGGAGTTGCTTTCTTGCTCAAATAAATTGAACAATTACTGTGCTTTTGCATTAGAATGTCTTGCAATGATACTTCTATAGGGCATGTTTATTTCTCTTGCTAGATATCTGAGTAGCTAATAAGGAATGTGATTGGAATTGTTTTATAGATGTGGACCACATGACAAGCGTGTGAGAGTTCATTCCACTTTCTCCGAGAGCCAATGTACTTTAGTAGACAGAGTGTTGGACTCAGAAGATCTGGGTTCAGGATGGATGGTTTGGTTGGTTGGTTGGTTGATCGATCAATCGATCAATCAATTGACCCACAGAAAAAACTGGGGGGTGGGTGGACTCCCTGAACATCTCACAAAGCTCAAATTTCTTAAAAATCCTACTAGGGTCACCATAAATGGGGAACTGTTAATGACAGCTAACAATAAATTTTAGTGAAAAAAGCTAAAATTCTTGAGTAACAATTGGTTACTTATGGGCCTCCTTTGAAAACCCAAAATGAATATGTTGCTTTTTCATTCGAAAGCCCAAAGGTAGTCAAATCTCATTAACTTATTAGATGCCAATTTTGTCAAAGAAGAAAAAAAGTTGGCCAAACGGTGAAAATATACAACACAAAGCAAATGCACCCTCGCTATTGGGTGACTCCGGGCGTCTCCACAACATAGGACATAAACAACAAAGACATAAAACCATCATAAAAATAGAAAATAAAAACCCTCCTAAAAACTTTTAAAAACAGCTCAATTCAGATATAAAAAGCCCCAATTAAAACTATAAAAGACCCACCCTCCCCCATCGGTGCAAAGGGATACTTTTCTTAGATGGGCCAATGGGCAGGGGCCACTTCCCCATCAGCCCCCCACACCTTCTCTGCCAGCCAGGTTTTGAGCCCTTTCCTAAAAGGCAACAATTCCGTCTGCATCCGAAGTTCTACTGGCAGGAGGTTCCATAAAGTTGGAGCGGACACAGAGAAGGCCCTCTTCCTTGGACTAGAGAGGTGAGCCCCTCTAGCCAATGGCACATTGAGGGAGCCCCTCCAGTCCGCTCTGGTTGGACGGGCAGACACACTTGGGGCGATGCGGTCTCTTAGGTATCCTGGCCCACTACCATGTAGGGCTTTGAAGGTCATAACCAGCACCTTGAATTGCACCCGGAGGCACACTGGTAACCAGTGCAGCTCCCGAAGTAGCGGCGAGGCACGGGCATAATGCCCACACCCTATCACCACCCAGGGCACCGCATTCTGGACCAGCTGCAGCCTCCGAATGGTCGTCAAGGGCAGCCCCATGTAGAGCGCATTACAATAATCTAGTCGAGGTGACCAGAGCATGTGTGACCATGAGCAAGGAGTCCCTATCCAGGAGTGGGCGCAACTGGCGGATTACACAAAGTTGTGCAAAAGCCCTCCTGGCCACAACCGCAACCTGCTCTTCTAGCCGCAGCTGAGAATTCAGGAGGACCCCCAAGTTGCACACTGGGTCTGTTTGTGGCAGAATAGCCCCGTCCAAGCCCAAAGGTGGTTGGTAAATCACTCTGAATACTCTTGGTAGATCTCAAAAACTAATACTATATTTATTCATAGATATATTCAAAACTTTAATGCAACAATTAAATGAAAGTTTCCTTGAAAAATGTTATATTTAAAGATCTGAAATCATTTAATGTCGAAGTATTTGCGGATACATTTATTTGTATTTGAATATATCTACTTGAATATTTCTGAAGACAAGTTTTTCTTTTTAAATCGATCCAAAGTGTATTGGAACTCTTTAAATATTATAACATTTTTCAAGGAAACTTTCATTTAATTGTTGCATTAAAGATCTTTTTGTGATGAACAGTTTTGAATATATCTATGAATAAATATAGTATTAGTTTTTGAGATCTACCAAGAGTATTCAGAGTGATTTACCAACCAATTCTGTCTCAAAACGGTTTTTTGCTTCATGTTGCCAGTTTTGTCAAGGCAATGTGACCTTCAATTTCAGATTGGTGGTCCATTACTGATCTAGACTTGTTCTTCAGTTAGCAGCTAAAACCTCATAACTCATTAGGGGATTTCTATGGAAGACATTAGGGTTCTATAGATCTGTGGCTATTAAAGATTGCAGCTATGCACTAGCTGGAACTGGACTAGGTCCGATTTAATACAGTGGGGCTTTTCTTTTTACTGTTGTACTAAGTAGACATGCATGCACAGTATTGATCAACTTTTCCTTCACCAATAGGTGCTTTTGTTGCTGTGGGTTATTATTTTTGTACTTGTTAATATTTATAATTTATTCAATTTGTTAAAAAAAATTATTGTAAATATTTTAAAATATGTTGTACACTGCCCAGAGTGGGAAAATATCCCAGGTGGGTGGGATATAAACACAATATAAATACATACATACATACATACATACATACATACATACATACATACATACATACATACATACATACATACATACATACATACATACATACATACATATTTTGGTTTTCTTAATCTGTTTTAGAGCAATGCAGATAATCGTTTACAAAGTGGTAACCTAAGCACTTAGGCCTATATCTAGTTCCTAGTTCCAGCTAAATTAAGCTCACTGAGTCATTGAGAATTTGATTCGTCAACACTTATTTAGGATCCATTGATTCAAGTTGAGATGGTTTTAAACCATTGTAAGCTGTTTATTCCTGTTGCCTTGTAAGTCTTTATAAGACTCATATCACTTTTGTGGGTTTTTAATCACACATAGAATTGCAGAAGTATTCTCTTTTGGGCAGGAAAAAAAATAGATAAGTGGCTTATCGGGTGACTTATCTACAACATGGACAATTTTTACCATTTTGTGAAATGGCCTTTATGGCTCTTGTTTTCTTTTTGAATGGCTGTTAGTGATCAACATTGAAACAAAGCTTGAGACTGTCCTTTCTTGTTTTGTTGGTGGTTATTTCTCTTTAGCCATGAAGAATGTTTGCCATATTGATAGTTTGCGGCTGTGTTTTTCTCTCAGAATTGCTACATTAATATATTCATTTGTTTAAATCCTCTTGCCTTTTATTGCTGTTTCGTGGAAAACCCTGTAGATGCTTTTGGAAGTAGCACTCCTGAACCCCAGCCTGCAACCCAAGCTTCTTCTAGCTCCTCCACTTCTGCTGACTTATTGGCTGGTAATGAAATAATTTTATTTGATTTCAAGCATTGTATCAAGTGGTGTCCTCCTTCCAATGGCACTAGAGCATGGGAACACCTCTACCCTCCAACAGAGGCATGCATACTCCCATGAGCTTAAGGAACTTCCTGGAGTGGATTTAAGAATCGGGGGGGGGGAGGGATTGGAAGAGCGATGTTCTGATAAAAACGAAAGACTGGTATAAAGGAATGTGGGAAATTGCACTGAATGATAAGCTTACTTGGGAATTGAACCAGAAAAAGGATATAGTTAAGGAAAATAAATTTCAGAACATTTGGACGTCATTTTTGGAATATACATTGATTGAAGGAAAAGGTGTTAGTTTTTGGAAATGAAGAGGTAGCTATGGGAAAATACAATCTCCAGGACATTGTAAATATTTAGTTTAAAATTTAATTTTGGTTTTTAAAATCTTTATTTTTACGCATATTTAATTTTTTGGTTTTGTTTTGTTGAGTGAAAAGTGATTTCTGTTTTTTTGAGATTAGTGTGATTATTTTTGAATGTTTTTATAACTTATTTGATTAATTTGGGAATTAATCTTATTAGTTTCAATATTTTTGAATGTTTTTTCTCTTTTGGCCTCTGGGTGGGGGTGGTGAGCTTTTCTTCCTCTCTACAATTTTTCTCTTCTGTCCTCTGGGTGTCGCTTCCGGTAAGTTTTTTTCTTTATTTTCTCATTTGAGTTCCGATCCTCATGGATAGAAGACGTCTTTTGGTAAGCTCTCTGGGTTTTTTTGGGGGGGGGGTGTTGGGATTTTTTTGGGGGGGGTCTGTGTGTTCTTGTTTTTGGCTGGTTTTGTGTTTCCTTTTTGGATTTTTCAGTGTTTTTGATTGTTTTTGGTTTGTATTTTTGTGTTTACTTTTTCGGGGGGTGGCTTTCTTTCCCACGGGCCATGCTGGCTGGCCTGTGGGAAGGAAGCGCAATGGCGGGGGGGGCTTTCTTTCCCACGGGCCATGCTGGCTGGCCCGTGGGACGGAAGGGCAGCGGCGGTGGGGGATTTCTTTTTTTTCCCGCAGGCCATGCTGGCTGGCCCGTGGGGAAGAAGGGCAGTGGCGGCGGGCGTTTTTTTTTTTACTTTTATTTTTCGCTGGCTGGCTGCCTCAGCGTTCTGCGCGCTAATGGCGCGCAGGGCGCTGGGGCTTGTAGTTTTGCCTACGCGTTTGCTTACTGCAGCGGTTTTTTTCCTATGGATTTTTTTTATTGGCTGCGGTGCGTTTCCGAACGTTCCTTTTGCCGCGCTGCTCAGCCTGATTGGCTCTGGCGCGGCTCGGTGCAAGGAACGTTGGGAATTGAAGTTGCCCTTTTTTTGCGTCCGGGGTGCTCCTGCCCCCCACCCGAAAATTTCAACCCAACAGTTACCTGCGAACCGGGTTCGGGCGAGTGAACGGAGGCCCATTATGGGCTAGTGGGGCCTGGTGCAACATTCTTTGTCACATTCCAACGGTTAACGCACTATTTTATAGGTGTGTGTGTGTGTGTGTGTGTGTGTGTGTGTGTGTGTGTGTGTGTGTGTGTGTGTATAATTTAAGAAAAAGAATCTCAAGGGGAAGAGAAAGGGAACTCTAATTGAATGCACAATCCTCCTGTATAATGTTAAATATAGTCCATAGTTCTTGAAGGCTGTTATACCTCTCTATCATTTTGTACTATTAAGACTGAATCTTCTTTGTATTTTCTGTTTTTCTAGTAACCAAAAAGCATGTCATCTATTCAGCCCTCTTCTCACCTACTACTCTTTTCATAAATCACCATAAATTAATGTAATCACTGATAATGGGCACACTTGTAATTGAAATGGCTGTGCATTTTGTTCTCCCAATGTAATTGGTAAAGGTCACCCTTGCTTGAAAGCCATTCACATCTGACTCTAGGGTTCAGTGCTCATCTCTGGTTATAGCCAAAGAGACAGCACTGTCTGCACTTGCAGACATTTCTGTGGTCATGTGGCAGGCATGACTAGACACTGGTGTGCACAGAATGCTGTTTACCTTCCCACCGAAGTGGTCCCTATTTATCTACTTGCAGTTTCTTGCTTTCAAACTGCTAGGTTGGCAGGAGCTGGGACAGAGATGGGAGCCCATTTCATCCTGCAGTACTCGGGAATCGAATTGCTGACCATCTGACCTTCCAGTCATCAAGTTCAGCATCTTAACCACCAAGCCACTGCAGTCCTCCAAATTAATTAGATCATTGCTAATTATCATCTGAGCACTATACCGATGAAGATATTTAAAATGATTAGGAAACTTATATACTCTTTATTTTATCTTTTTCTTGAGGCTACTGCAAGCTAAATACTGTACCACTCTTTTTCAACGGGTTATCTGATTTTAGATAATTTGGTTTTCCTCTAGTCTAGTCATAAAAAGGGTTTGAGCAACTGACAGTAGTGGTAAACTCTGGAGGTTTTTAGATATATAAGAGAGTGTATTTGATTCAAAACGGTGCTGAAGTCAAGTAGTAAGTCGCAACTACAGCTGGCCCATTAAATTAGTGGTGCTTATGAAGGAATTTACTCACCAAATCCTCACTAATTCAGTGGGCCTACTCTATTTGCAGCTTGATACTAGATTTCAGCCAATGAAAAGAATTGCTGGGACATCCTAAGCCAGTGATGGCCAACCTTGGCACTCCAGATGTTCTTGGACTTCAATTCCCAGAAGCCCTGATCAACAGAAATGCTGACTTGGGCTTCTGGGAATTGAAGTCCAAGAACACCTGGAGTGCCAAGGTTGGCCATCGCTGTCCTAAGCGTTTTACCTCTTTCTGAAAGCCAAACAGGCACCGAGGGGGAGGTTGATTATTAGGTGAAGGTTGGGTTAAGGTAGAAAGGAAAGTCAATAGCAACATTCAATAACGGTGGCGGTATTCATGGATTTGGTTGGGACAGAGATGGAAATTGTGTTTTTTCTCTATCTACAGTGCTTTTCAGTTCTGCATATATGAGGTGGTGAATTTTTAATATTCATTTAATGATTTAAGCATTTTGTTCATTTGTTAAAGGCTTTGGAGGTTCTTTCATTGCTCCATCACCGTCGCCTTCCCCTGTTACACCAGCTCAGGGCAATATACTACAGCCCAATTTTGAAGCAGCATTTGGAGCATCTCCTTCTCCTGCTGGTACTTCCTTTGATCCCTCAGGTAAGTGAAGGATTACTGTGTGTTTCCAGAATCAAATGCTCCCTTCATTTCTGAAACTTAATGTTAATATAATTATCCCTGATGTGCAAAGGGCATTCAAGTATTATCCCTGGAAGACCTAAATAGCTTCATGTTTTGTGTTCCTTCGAAATGGGTAAATGTTTAGTGCCCTAGTTGTAGTGCTGAAGGAGAGTGCCTTCTGATCAGGTGTCTGTCTTACGTGAGATTTCAACACCAATCCCACCCAAGTGCACATCTCTTCTTTCTCCATGTGCTTGATATGCATGTTCATTACAAGAAACTCCTAAGATTTCAAACTCTTTGTACTGTATATTCAGTATATGAATGTGTGGTTTTGCTGTTTATGCTAAGGCTTTCCC
Organism: Bradypodion pumilum; assembly: GCA_035047305.1. NCBI lineage: Eukaryota > Metazoa > Chordata > Lepidosauria > Squamata > Chamaeleonidae > Bradypodion > Bradypodion pumilum. Next base: position 188,529,739 of record JAWDJD010000001.1, on the reverse strand, counting down.
AAGCGTGCATGGCACAAAAAAAAATTAAATGCAATAAAGTCCCAGGATATTATTCCCTCAACGCAAAGCTTGACTTTTCATCACTGCTCTGTCGTTTCTGTTTGTATCTCTTTCATTTTATACTTCCATGCTGGGGCCTTGCTTCAAATTTGCAATTTGGGTGAGTTATGCAACAAAATAAGTAAAAACTAAATATTTTAGTGTTGCTTTGCTTTATTTGATTGCTTGCCAGAGCATAGTAAATTCTGCTTACTATATTTATCATGAACATCTGATGTTAATAACTGTAGTTGTATTTATCATGTAATAATGTTCTGGGTTAGAAATTACTAGCTAGTTAAATATAGGAAGTGATAATTAAATTCTAGCATATTTTCTGAAGGAAACATCTAGGAGAGGAAATTAATCCAGGGAAAACATTAATCTTATTAAAACTTATAAGTTTATTTACACATTTCTCCTTAGAAATCTTACTAAAAAGTAACTCTGGGCTTTCTCACTCTTGTTTGTGTTGGGCATTTTGTTGTATTTTCCAGCTATGGAAAATATCTGCTGCCCTCAGAAGCACACATATCAGTAATGCATCCTTCTGCAGGGAACTAAAACAATCTTATGAGAGTTTGCCTATATGTCATACTAGCTAATTACCTGGCCTTGCCTAGGTTGTTTTTGTCCTTTAAAGCAAGGATGACACGGCTTGACTGCGGTTTTACTTTTTCATCTGACGGCGTCCCCGGCCCGTAAACATTAAGTTCTGTCAAGCCGCGGCCTCCTTTGGTCAGCGAAAGGAGGCCACGGCATGACATAACTGTACATTTACGGACTGGAGACCCCGCCGTTGAAGAAAGCTATGGCCTCTAATCGTGGCCACAGCTTTCTTTAGCGGTGGAATCTCCCGGCAGAAAATTCAAGCTGCTGGCTTGGCTGTGATATGCGTACACAATACTCCTGTTTTGTTGCTGCTTCTCCAGCCGGTGGGGGTGTCCCCTTTGTGTCCCACTTTGGGGGGGCATAAACCCCCAAATGGGTTTTGAGACCCCCACAGTGCTGATCTCGCAAGCCCAAGGTATGTATGTGCAAACTTTCAGCAAGATTGGTCCAGGGGTGTGGGTTCCTTTGGAGCACATGCAAACCCACACCTCTGTTTTATAGATATAGATGAGAAATTGTCTATAAATTGTGCTTATGCACATTCAGTGTGAATTGGATGGCATAAGAGCTTGGTAAGAAAAAACAAAAAACCAATTATGAATCTTCATGTGTTTACAAGTCAAACAACTTTGATTTCCTTTTACCAAAACAGTTACCCATAGTTCTGCTGGGATGTTGTTCATCCTCAGGAATTATCCTAGGAGGGAGGCTGAGATAAGGGTCAAGCTGAAATTAGTGCAATTACTATCAGTTCTTGAGGACCTCTCAGTGGTTTTTGATACCATCCACCATGGGAACCATCCACCTTCTAGGGAACCTTTCTGGGATGAAGCTTGGAGGTTCTGTTTTACTCTAGTTCTGATCCTTTCTGGATAGCCAAATTCAGAAGGTGATGTCGGGGAATCCTGTTCAATACCCTGGCCAGGGATCAGTGGTGGCTCTCAGGACTCAGTCCTGATCCCCATGTTATTCAACATCTCTATGAAAATGCTTGGAGAGGTTGCCCAGAGTTTAGAGGTTCTGTGCCATCAGTATGCTTGATGACACCCAGTTCTATTTCTCCTTTTCATCTGATTCCAAGAAAGCTATTCTGTGCTAAATAAACTGTAATTTAATCTAGACAAGACAGAAGGCAGTCAAAAGGCACACACTTTCATGTTTATTTTGTTATGTTCGTGGTAATGGTTTGGGAAGCTAAATAGATACTGAAAATGCTAGCTGTGCAATATTTTAAAGAGGTTAAAATATTTTGAGGTTAAGATATTTTAGTGGTTGTTTAGGCCTGTGTCTTGTTGCAGTATTCAATAGAGTATATTGTACTTAGGGATAGTGTATATTTAAGTGGCTTAGCCAAAAAGCATGCATGCTTTCTGTTGGTAGTATGCCAATGAATTAATTCCTCGTGATGGTTCCAAGATCTGTAGCAACTCATATCTGTTACAGAGTTCATGTTTTTGTCGTTTACATAGCTATTGCCTGAACACTACTTATCGGACTTTCCTTAACTGCTGTTTTTCTTAAATCTTCAGTGTTTGATGGCTTAGGTGACCTTCTTATGCCAACTATGATGCCCTCAGGTCAATCCCTGCCTGCTGGAGGGACAGCTGCTCCTTCTGCTTCAGGTGCAACCAAAGGCATTGGAAGTGATCTTGATTCCTCTCTTGCAAACCTAGTAGGAAGTAAGTTGGGGGAGAATAAGTTCTGGTCTGAAAAATGATTCTAAAGACCTACAATGATACATTGTACTCTATTCAGTAGATACCAAGCTCTAAAGCAGTGGTTCCCAATGTGGGGCCCACGCTCCACAGGGGGGCTTCAATTCCCAGAGGCCTAAGTCAGTACATTGGCTGATCAGTGCTTTGGGGAATTGACTTAGGCTTCTGGGAATTGAAGTCCAAAAAACAAAAGTTGGGAAACACTAAAGACTTCACTCAGTGTGTGCAGCTGATATCTGCGGCTTTTTCATAGCTATTGCAAAAGGACGTATATAGGAAGGGAAAGTGATTAGGTTTTCATTTATTATGTGACAGGAAATTCCTGTTCTCACCCTGACCCTTAACATTCAGCTGTCATATTTTGTTTTGTTGAGTTAGCTTGTTCTGTAATGGACAGTAAATACTTTGAGTATCAGTCCAAATAAAATGTTAATAAAAGGGTTATATTTAAAGTTAAAACCGCAGAAAATTAGGTTTCTGGTTCCATTATATTTTCATTTGAAGCACCTTTCAAGTAAGCTTTGCTTTGTGTCTATGCTCTGCGCTTTGTAGATGTAAGACCCATTTCAGGGTGCTGTGTTTGTAAACAAGCTGCCCAATCAGATAGGATTATGAAACAGCATTTTTATAATGTAGGGAATATTTCTGACATGTGCTTGATTGATAGTACTTTGTTTCCAATTACTTTATTGGTGTTTGTTTTTTGTAGCTGAATAAATGCTTACTAAGTCAGTCAGTCATGGGTTCTAGTAATTCAATGGGCTGAAAGATCACATCAGTTAACTTAGAACATATGATTCACCATCTGGCATTCTGAAGTCTTACAGAACCTTTAAGACCTGTTCAAATAAACAGGTATTGGAAGTACATTGGAACCTCATACAACAATCGCCCCATATAGCAATGAAATCGTATAACAATTAGGTTTTGGGGGGGAAATGGTGTCCCGCATAACAATTTTCCCTATGGAAAAAATCTGTACAATAATTTTTCAATGCGAAAAAAACTTAGTGAAAAAAATTGTTGTATGATGCATCCCATAGGGAAAATCGCTATACAATGCATGCATCGTATAGCAATTGTTTCGTACAACAATGAGCCCCATGGAACGGATTAAAATTGTTGTATTAAGTACCACTGTATATGTTTATATATGAAAATAGATGAGTAATATGTTTTTAAAATGCAAATTATTTATTCATCTTTGCAGATCTTGGAATTTCTGCTACAGTATCAAAGAAGTAAGTAACATCACAGTCCCACATGTTAATGTATTTTTAATTACCTTACTTTCTTAAAATATTATAGAATAAAATTGTGGTCAGTCTATACTAATAAAGCAGAGAGCATGCTTATTGCTGTCATATCTCCAAGATTGTAAAGAATCTCATTTTTAGATGAAAGTTTTAACATCTACAACTTGGCATTTCTACAGTTCACCCCCCAGTACAGTATCCATAGGTCTAAAACTAGTCAGTAAAAAAATCCCTGGAATACGTAATATTATACAGATATTTTGATGGTGCATTACCAAAGCTGGCTACTAGAGACCATTGTCTGTGATGTGATATTTACAAGGAATAGAGGAAGACATTTTGCTAACTCTCATGTAGAGTGACAGAGGTATTTAAAACCCAACTCCTGTTCTTATGATTCAGGTATATGTGTAAAACATAATATTCATTGTTCTTTGCAGTTTGAGGTAACCATGGAGGGTCATAGAACATATACTGCATGGATATGGGGGGAGAGACCTGTACTAAGGTGATGATAGGGGTATGTGTTTCAGGTTATTTTGATTTTTAAATATTTGGACATTGCATTACTACCCTCAGTCACTATAAATTAGAATTACTTATTCAGCAAAAAGTAAGCTGCAATTAATCTTGGCATATTTGCTTCTCCAAAGTGCCTCCAGGCAGCTTAATTAGAGTCAGGGACATAGTAAAGAAAAGTACTAGAATCCAGTGCTGTTTCCCTTTGTAAAGCCACTAAAGGTTAGTGGGATGGGTGCAAATATGAGTAAAGCTGTGCAAAGTTGGATATTTCTGCTGGTAATGTTCTGGCCAGGTTATCCTGCTATGGTAATAGAGTAGACCACATTGCCAGTAACTCAACACTGAGTATCAGGTGGTGGCTAACTAACCTGACAACCCTGAGGACGAACAGCTTGGTCCCTAAGTCCACAGGGAAGGGTGATGGTCCCCAGGTGGATTAAATCCAACTCGAATCCATCTTGATGGAGGGCAGTAGCTTCATCAATAATGGCCTGGGACTGTGGAGGACTTTGTGTACCAAAAGGGCTCAGGACCAGAAAGTGGCTCACAGCGCTGGATCAGTGGTATGGGTGTCACACTATGATTCAGAAGGCAGATAAAAGGCCACTACATTATATTCTCAGGTCAGTCTTCATGGCTGATCACCATGAGGATAGCCAATATTCAGAATCGGATATGGCACAGGAAGAAGAAGAATGTTTATTAAATTCTGCTTCACTGAGGTTCTTAAATGGTTATTTGTTCATACATATCCATTACTTGGAAAAGTAAAAAATCAGAATGGCTTTGTCAGCAAAATTCTGGATATTAAAAACTTTATATTTATAGTAGTCAGCATACAGTAATACAGCTAAATGATGAGAAAGTGTTTTGATTTGTCAGACACAAAAATGCTTTATGGATTACTTTATTTCCCTCTGGATAGTAAAACATATCAAAACATTTTGTTGCTGTTCTTTTCATTTGTTTTACCTGTCAGTGTCAGTAGTAAGCAAACCTGAAAGAACTAGTAGGATTGCAACTCCAAACACTCATCAACAATAGCATGTTGTATCATTGTCTGTCTTAGGGGAGACTTACAGTGGAATGCAGGAGAAAAGAAGTTAACAGGAGGAGCAAACTGGCAACCCAAAGTAGCACCTGCAACATGGTCAACTGGCGTTCCTCCAAGTGGCCCATTGGTACATAGTGTTCCTACATGCTTCATGTTTATAAAGAATTGCTTGTGAAGTACTGTATTTATTTTTAACTTCTATTAAAGGTATTTAGAAGCTGCTTTTCTGCCTGTCAGAATTCCCTAACATGAGGTACAATAAAGATATAACATAAAAACTGATCAGAAGCAAAACATTTAAAGTAAGTCCATAAGTCAAAGAGTTTGCAGGATAGTAATCATGTTCTAACTGGAATTTGGGGTAAAAAAGGAAGGATGGAGCCATTTAGACCTGGTTTGGGAGTGAATTTCATATTCAGGATGGTGCTGTGAAAAAAAGCCCTATGTTGTGTACATACCAATCTAATTTATGTGGGGTTTGGCAACATCTCAAATTTCAGGCAAGCTCATGGGAAAGGAGACAGCCCTCCAGATACTCTGGCCTCAGACAATGTAAAATTGATGAAATACTGGGAAACAGTTGTTACATCAGAAACCTATGGCTCATGAGGAGGCATGAGGCAGTCCTAGAAAATCAGTATCAGTGCTTCAAAACCAAAGGCAGAAGTTCCCAACCTAAGGCCCGTGGGCCAGATCCGGTCCTTGGTGCCATTTCATGTGGCCTCCCACCCCTCTGAGGGCATTTGAGAAACAAAATGGCTACACCTTTGTTGAAGCTGTTGGGACAAAATGGCCTCCCCATCGTCCAAGCAGTGCAAAATGGCCATCCGGCCCTCAAAGATGACTGAAAGAGTGTGACCCGGCCCGGCCCCTGGCTTGAAAAGATTAGGAATCCCTGACCTAAGGCCTGTTTCCATTACTTTGTAACATTTCAGGTGTTGTTGTTTTTTTTTTTAGGAAATGCCTATCTCATCCTGTCATTGTCTAAATGACTCTGTTATCATTTGTTTTAGTATCAAAACATTTCTTTAGTGTTCAAGTGGCAGCATACTTTGAATTTGCGCTTAGCATAGTCTTAACTTAAAACATCTTAAATACTTACTTTCAAGATTAAACTATTGCTCCTGACAATTAAGTAGAGCAACTTACTGGAAATTGTAAAGCTATTAATTCTGTACAGTACTAGTTTTGTGTTTTAGCAAGTATATTATTTTTAAGGGTGGGGGAGATGATCTCTTGGTTTAACCAAATAACATTATATAGTAAAGTATTACTTGAACAACATGATTGTTCAGCCTAACAAAATAACCATATGTTGAAAGTATTCCATGTAACATATTTTTCCTTACTGAAAAGACTGAACAACTATTTTTTCCCTAGTACTTAGCCTTTCATTGTAATGTCTTACTGACTGAGAATTTTGGCTACTAAAACAATTTTAAAAAAATCACTCTCTACCTTTGCATTCGGCTTAAAATTGGGGTAATGAATTTATACACAAGTTGAGTCACATTATCTTTACAATCCTCTTTTCAGTTCCCAATTGTTTTAGAATATGTTCTTCAAGGCTTTTACTGCAGCGAAAGGAAAAGGCTGAAATATATCTGTGTTCTCTAATTTTAACTCTTTTTAAAATTCTTCCTGAAATAAATTCCAGTACTTCTCACTTTAGTGAATTCATCAGCCTATGATAAATTACCAGTTGTCTGTATCTTGCATTACAGTGAGCTTTGTTTTGCAGTTTAGTCATTTGAAGGTAAACACAGCTCAACACAATTTAATTTACAAATATTGTTGCTTAGGTTCCTATCTCAGAAGAAATCACATTGTAGGAGTTAAACAGGCGGTCACCTTTTAAATATAACCTCAGCATCTTGTCTAGTGTGACACTGAGCAAAGAAAGTGAGAATAATAAATGATGCTAGATGTGTATTAGTGCATAAACAAGCCTAGCACTTTGCTATGTAGTAACAAACTAAATTAACTTACATCATAATATAATAATAACTTTGCCGCCGTCGCCTCTGGACTTTGCTGCGGCCGGGGTGAAGAGGCTGCTGCAGCAGCGGATGCCAGGATCCTACCACCACCGGCGCCCCTCGGCCCCGCCCTTGGCTAGGGCTTGAAAACACTGCTATGGTGCCAGCCTTGGACTTTGTCTGCAGCCGGGGCGGATATGCCGTTGCAGTGCAGTATTGTATTGTTATATATTATTATATGGTATCCTTGTAGATAGAATATTGTATAATTATTGTGTATATTGCATTATTGTGCATTGTGTATTATTATGTATATTGTATAATTACTGTGTTAGCCACCCTGAGTCGGGTTCCCTGATTGGGAGGCATACAAGTGGGAAATTTAAATTAAATTAAATCTTAACCTATAAATCCAAGGGTTCACCGTTGGAACTGGCTATAGGTTGCTATGCGTCGCCCTACTGACCCGCACCCACCCTTCGTGCGCACGGCCGAATTGCGAATTGCCTACGCAGGTCAACGAAGGATTTAAAAATCCGGCACGGGGGCCTCAGCCCCACAAACGGCAAGAATGGGAAAGAACTTCACTTCCCAACATTGCGCTGCGCCGCGCCACAGCCAATCACGCTGAGAGGCTCTCGCACGGCGCAGCGTACGGACACGCGCCGCAGCCAATCGAAAGAAACGCATTTTTTAAAAAACCAGCAAAAACACAAAGCACCAACCCATAACTACAAGCCCCAGCGTCCTGCGCGCCCACGCAGAACGCTGAGGAAAACGGCACCCGGAAAATTAAAAAGAAAAACAGCTAAAAGGCAAGCAAACAGCAGCCGGCTTTCTTTTACTCACCCGCGGCGCCTGAAGCTCCCGAATGGAGTTTCCCCTTTAACATCAGTGGGAGGGGGTGGCGATCCCCCACTCCGCAGCCTACCCTACTGTTGGGAGGTTTGTGGGGACAAAAGGGGAATGTTTCCCAAACCCTTCTGGACTCAGGACACCAGGGAGAGAGGATCAATCCCCCACCACCCCTCCTTAAAAAAACTCCGTCTTTTCTTCTCTTTAAAACCGGAGTTGTTTTAAGGAGGGGGTGGTGGGGGATCGTTCCTCTCTGCCTGTTCCTCTGTGTCCAGAAGTGTAGGGCCAATATACACCTTTTATCCCAAAAACCCACCCAACACTAGGGAAGCCAGCGGGGAGGGGGATCGCAGCCCCCACCCACTGATATTAAAGGGGAAAAACGATCTACTTTCACGATACCACAAAAACAAAGCACAACTCCACAAAAACAAAGCACCATAACACACTACAGCTCCCCTCCCCACCACCTAGCCCACCCTTCCTAACCCCCAATGACCATGCCCCCATCCCCACCACGGGCCGGCGGAGTAGATAATCCAACGAGTCCGGCCAGCGAAAAAAACCCCAGCCTAACAACACATGGTATTTCAATGGCCCACCCAGCCACCGAGGCCGGCCCACAGAAATACCCACTCCAAAAACACAAACAACAACATTAAAAAAGCAAAAACAATACTAAACATAAAAATTACAAGGAAAATCTTCCCCAAACAATCAAAAAAACAACAAGGACAAACACAACCCCCCACCCCCCACAAATCACAACAAAACAGAGATCACAACTTACCAAGACCCGTGCAGCCTCAGCGAGAATCAGAATTGAAATGAGAAAAGAACAGGAAGAATACACAGGCCAGGACAAAATCAACATTAAAACATTACGCAACAGCACCACCAAGTGGCCACAGGAAATATTACACTCAATGAATTCAAATTGATCTCCAAACCATCTAAAAAAAACATACACTTACACATTTTAAAAAAAATCTTATCCAAAGTACACATATCACCAAAAACCACATAGGAACACATTATTTTTAAAAATGCAATTATTGGGAAAAAAAATATATCAACCTTATCTCTTTTTAAAATCCAAATTTTTAAATAACAGTTTAAAACACTACCTACGTATAAAAAAACAACACATTTTAAAAAAACATAACTAATTTAAATACACATACAACAAAAAACATCCAAAACCATTTCTCATATTTTTAAAAAAACAAAAACCCCAAAAAAGCCCGGCAACGCCGGGCAACCCTTGCTAGTATTTAATATAAGAGTTCAGCTCTGGATCAAATTAGATTTGCCAGAATAAAGAAATGGCAGAACAACCTCTACTGTCTGCTGAAGAGACGATTTATTTTGGAAATGAATAGTTTGGACTTTAGTTTTTTTAGAAATTCTTGATCCGTTAGCAATGTAACCATTTTCTTCCTGTTACTAGACAGGAACTGGGCCTCCTGCAGGCGGTTCTCCATCAAGTGCTTCTCCTGCTCAGCCTGGACCAGGATTTGGTATGGTGAGTGGAATTATTATTATTATTATTATTATTATTATTATTATTATTATTATTATTATTATTATTATTATTATTATTATTATTATTATTATTATTATTATTATATTCAACTTGTATGCCACCAAACTCGCAATGCGACTCTGGGTGGCTAACAAAGAAATATCACAAATTACAGTTACAAAGTACCACATTAACACAGTATAAAAAACATTTCAAGAACAATACATATTTCAAGAGCAATACACATTTCAAAGTAATACACAGGGGGAAAAGAAAAAATACATTGCAAAAACTCAGACTTGTCCACTTTCCTCCAGGCTGAATGGCCGAGGGAAAAAGTCCGGCAGCAGTGACAGCGGTGGCGTTCTTATAGCCGGCCGGCTGCGCCACACAGCTGTTTCTTTTTTCCCTCGAGGCCGGGGCCAGCTGAGGGAAGAGTCTGGTGGCGGCGTCAGCAGCTTTGACATTCTTATAGCCGGACAGGTGCACCGGACAGCTGTTCCTTTCCTCAAGGCCGGGGCCAGCCGAGGGAAGAGTTTGGTGGTGCTGGCGTTCATGTAGCCAGCCAGCCACACAGCTGTTTCTTCTTTCCCTCAAGGCTGGGGCCGGCTGAGGGAAGAGTCTGGTGGTGGTGGCGGCGGCAGCTTCAGTATTCTTATAGCCGGCCAGCCACACCGTACAGCTGTTCCTTTCCCTCAAGGCCAGGGCCAGCTGAGGAAAAAGTCCAGCGGCGGCAGCGTTCATATAGCCACCCACCCGCACAGCTGTTTCTTCTTTCCTTCAGGGCTTGGGCCGGCCGAGGGAAGAGTCCAGTGGCGGCGTGAGTGGAATTTTATAAACTACAGAAAAGAGGAGATACAGTAGAATCAAAGGAAGGGTTGCCACCATGTGCCGCTTCTCCCACTGGCCTTTGCTGTTGTTGATGATGTTGTTAAATAGATTTATATCTTATGACTTAAGACTGTTTTTACAAAGAAAAAGTCAGCATGCTGGCAATGTGGAGGCTAAGATAAGCAGGAATCAGCCCATGTTGCTTAAATGCAAACTTGTTTACTTAAGCTCGAGAATTTGCATACATCTCCAAGGGAGAAAAAGCTTTGCACCTGAGCCTGACTTTCATACATTGAAGCTCAGCATTGGAAAATCTTTAGAGCAGGGGTGCCCAAACTTTTCAGGCCATGGGCCAGTCATGCGGTTCACCGGGTTGGTCACGTGGTTCACTGGGCTGGTCACGTGGTTCCACTGGAAGCAGAAGTACAACGTGCCTTGCAATCTGTTTTGCAACAGTATGAGATAGATTTTTAGGCTACCATTTTCTCTGCTTAAACCAGGGTGCCCAGACTATGGCCTGCAGGCCAGATCTGGCCCTTGGCACCAATTCATCTGGCCCACACCACCCTTGCCACTCCTGGAAGCTGAAGTAAAATGTGTCCTAGGTGGGCTGGATGAATTGGTGTCAGGGGCCAGATCTGGCCTGCAGGCCATAGTTTGGGCACCCCTGCTTTAGAGCCACTAAATTGTTCATTTACACAAGAAATAATCTGGATAATCAACCGTGCCGCAAGGACTGGTTTTTGTTGTTGCATCAGCAGAATACACACGGCATCTGCTGGAGTTTGCCAGGAAAAAACAAAAGGACCAATGAGGAATCTAGCCAGTGTTAAAGAAATCTTGGAATTAGAGTCCATCAAAATGTGGAGGGTCACAGGCATACCTGTCAAGTATCCCGTATTGGCCGGGAAATCCTGTATTTCACCCCTTTCCCAGTCCTTCCTGCGGCCATCCTGTATTTGAACGGCCAGGAAAGGGGTTACTGCTCATGCGTGCCCATCAGAGGAAGTGGTGTGCATACACGAAGGGGTTGCTGCAGCAGTGCGCATGTGCAAAGGGTCACTGTGCATGCGTAGTAACCCCTTCACACATGCATGCCCATCAGACGCAGCGGTGCTTCCCTTTTTTCACCGCTGCAACTTGTCAGGTATGGTCACAGGTGTCCCAACCACTACCATAGGGGAGAGAAGAGAGAATACAGGTGGAAATGAAATTAATTCTTTTCCAGTTGGAGCTCTCTCAGACCATTTAGGCAATGGACAATATGGCCGAAAGAATAAAGCACAGCATTGCCAGTTTTGCCATTCTCTTGTCAACCATGGGAAGCGATTCCTGGGGCTTGCCTTGTTTGTATTGCAGGCACCATTAATTGTTCTCAATTACACCCCCCCCCCCAGCAGCCTCCTGCAGCAGGTGTTGCGATGATGCCACAGCAGCCCGGTATGTATGGACAGCCCATGATGAGGCCACCATTCGCAGCAGCTGCAGGTGGCCAGGTAAGCATCAACAGTTTCAGCAGCAGTGTATGGCTTTTTGGAAAAGTACACAATGTAAACTGGTTTAGCTATCCCCACTGCTATTGTCACACAGCCCCTTTTTAATCAGTTGTTACTTTTTTTAAAAAAATTGCTGTCACATCTCTATTTTTTATTAATATTAAATACTTGCATGCTCCTTTTTTGCAGCTAAAACCACAATAGTTGATTTTTACCTACAGTATTTGAAAGATAGACAGTTGTTACATGAATAAATACCTGCTATTCAACATCATCAAATTAGAAAGATCATCTTCACTTCTACACAAAATCGTCTTCCTGTGCAAAGAATTCCCTAACTCGGGTAACAGAAGAAGGCCCTGGTCTCCTCGTAGATCAGATTTCCTTAACCAGAAGACACAAAGAGAGGATCCGGACTGCAGCTCCTTCTCAGATGTGCATTACTGAAATGCATCATTATGACAACAGTGAAAGTTAAATAACAGCATGCCCACTTCAAAGCAAGGTGTATAAGGAAGTACATGCTGAATCTTAAAAGAGACATGCACATATGTGAGGCTTTAGGACATGGGTTCCCAACCTTTTCAAGCCGGGGGCCAGGTCACACTCTCTTAGTCAGCTTTGAGGGCCGGATGGCCATTTTGCCCTGCCTGCACAATGGGGGTGGCCATTTTGTTCCAACAGCTTCAAAGGGGTGGCCATTTTGTTTCTTGAATGCCCTGGGAGGGGTGGGAGGCACATGAAATGGCTCTGTGGGCTGAATCCGGCCCACGGTCCTTAGGTTGGGAACCCCTGCTTTAGGATATGCAGTTCTCCTTTAAAGCAAGGTGCTTCTTGTTTTAGAGCAGGCTTCCTCAACTTTGGCCCTCCAGGTGTTCTTGGACTTCAGTTCCCAGGTGCTCAAGTCAACACTCCTGCTGATCAGGGCTTCTGGGAATTGAAGTTCAAGAATAGCTGGAAGGCCAAGGTTGAGGAAGCCTGTTTTAGAGCAATAAGGCAAGGCATTTTAAACTGCTTTTTCTCCACCAATTTTTTGCAATTACTCAATGTGATTAACTCAGAATGTATCAACAATAAGAAAGCCAGCATATGTGGGATAGTGTAAAATGGGAATAACATTCATTTACACAGAATCCTCTACATCTAAGTTTTAATTGTTGTAGGATCCTAAGACTTAATTTGCCACTACCCTTAAGATCCTGTTTTCTCCTCTCTCTCTCTCTCTCTGTTTTGTTTCTGTCCCTTGCTTTTCCTGACCAATGGGAAACTCTTAAGCTCTCTCCAAGTCCTTCTCCAGTTTCTCAAAGTCCCAAAAAACCTACAGCAAAGGATCCATTAGCAGATCTTAACATCAAAGATTTCTTATGAACTATTTAAGGTAAGGAATTGTTCAGTTTGTCATCCTTCACTGAAATACATTCCATCACTTAACTGCATTCCTTACTTGAAATTTCACAGGGGGCTCTAAAATGTATTTCAGCTTGATTTGGTTTTAGTTCTCTGCTGAGCTTTTTTATTATTATTATTTGTTATTTATTAAATTTGTACCCCGCCTTACTCACACAAGTGCGACTCAAGGCGGCTTCCAACAAAAATAAATACAATATGCAAACATGATATACAATAAACAATAATACATAAGTTGGCATCGGAGTGCATGTCAATGTTGCTGCAGGGATTCTGTGGCGCAGTTAGGACGACCACTTCAGAAACCAATGGTAGATTTAATCACAGGACCATGAGAGAGAGAGAGAAAGCCACACTGCCCTCTGTCATTGGACCAGTGGGAGGTTTGCGCCCTTTCCCTCCCAGCGACATGCACATCCAAAACAACATGGAACACGTGTTTAGAATAAATTTTCCAAAGGATTGTGGCTCCTTTGGAAAATTTATTCCAAACACAGGCTCTCTGTTGTTTTGGATGTGCAAAGAGCTTCCTTGAACATTGATTTTTATACCAAAGTCAATTTAAATTCTGCCTGAAAATGTTCATTTAAATTAACTCGATCTTCTTTCTCTTTTCACACTTTCCCTCTGTACCTGTTGGCAGCTATTGCTCCCCAGCTGGCAATGAAAGAGGAAAAAGCACAAGTCATAGGTTTCAAGCTGGGCCACAACTTTGTTGATCTGTTAACTATTTATATCTTCTGACCAACACTGGCCTTGGGCTGTAATAAAGAATTTGTTGTTGTTATCTTCTGACCTGTGATGGGGTCTCAGATAATGCATGAAGCTGGAAGAGATGCACCCTACAGTCCCCTCTCTGGGTGTTGCTGCACCTTGCCAGCATTACTCCACCCAACACCTCCCCCCTCCCCATGATGGGGGGAGATACCCTTGTGCCATCATCTGCTAAGTCCTATGATTTCTGGTTGGTCATAACCTGAGGCTGTCTCAAAGGGCCAACCCCACCTGTGTCCCAGATTGCCACCATTTACATTATTGACAGGGGAGGCCCAGTTGCCCCTTTGGAGCTCATAGTTACCATCTTTTCCCTCTGCATTACCTGAAGCAGGAAGGGACTAGCTCAGATTTAGCAACTCACACCCTCCATGCTGTCACACATAGCCAATGGTTCCCTCCACAGGGCCTCCAAGAAAATGTCAGCTCTTGCATCCCAAAAGAGAACCTTGCCCACCTGTAAACATTTCTAGGCTATCAGAACAGATGCCCGTATGTTTCACAAAAAATACCCCATTCTTGCTGATTTGTGTTTTAAGCTCTCTATTTCAGGGGTTCTCAACCTGCTCAAGCCATGGGCCGACCCATGCCCCCTCAGACAAATGAGCAGGCTGGACTGGTCATTCCCCCTGCCATAAAACGCTTCCGTGGCTGTTGTAAACGCATTTACAGCAGCCATGGGTACATTTATGGTTGTCATAAACACTTCCATTTCCGGCGGCAACACAGGCCACATGAAATGGTGCTGCAGGCCAGGTCCCCTGCTCTATTTATTCCCTTCATTGCCTGGTCCAATCAGTATGGATCACCTTCACCAATCCATACTCTTTTCCCCAGGATGAGTGACCAACCTGTGGTTATGCAAGGCCCCTGCTACAATCAACGGTTGAGGATGTCATTGCTTCCTATCCACTAATCCAGAGTTATTTTCTTTCTCTTTTTGAAAAATAAATAAATCTTTTACTGTGCCTGGCTATCTGCTGGCTTTGCTTCCTCTTCAGCCTGCCAAGTCCAGTGTGTCTCACAGGCCATCAGTACACACCAGAGTTAATAGGTGTCCCTTGGATGGACTTAAACCCAGGAGGCCATCTCCTGCTTCATTGGGTTGAGCCTCTGTTAGATCCGGCCCTTATAAGCACTAGTCCAGGACAACAATGTAACCAACAGCAAAAGGCTTTATTAACAGTCAAATAGAGATGATCTTACAAGGTGTTCCCGGATCCCGAGATGGCTATACAATCCCAGCGTATTCAGTCCCTCCGGACTCTTACCCGTCTTTGGGCAATATACGTGTTACCATGAAGCGCAGCAGGGGAGGGACCCAGGGCATAGCACTACCCAGCTACCCGACTGGTGTGTGGGAAGTATAGATCCGGTCCAGCCCCACCCTCGTCTACCTGTGGGGCTTATATAGTGTCTCTCCGGCGGTAGCTCCTGGATACAAGGTAGCAACCCGCCGGACGGATGTAACTAACCAATCATCCCCGGGGATGTATGTAATTAACCAATGGAGAACAGGATCCAAAAGTGTAACCAATCATAGGGCTTGGTTTAGATTACTAGGCACACCCTTTTGTAAGGGTTTCGCACCACTTTGGACATCTTTCTAGAATGGCGGGAAACTGCCATTTTCCTTTTGCAAGAGCGCCTCTGCACTACTTTGCAATTGTGCTTCAATACACAACAGCCCATCTGTGAGGAATGAGGGCCAGCAGTATATGTGCGGGCCAAGCATCAGGCCAGTAAAAGCAAGCAGGACCCCACTCTCTCCATGAGGGAAAGCGAACAGGTCCCAATGCTCTCCTCATATGAAGCTGTATACTCCTGGGTACAGAAGAGAGTACTGTACTGGTTATCAGCTCCCCCCCCCAGATGTTACCAGGCCAGCCAACCACCCCCAGATAAGGGTCAGAAGCCCTCAGACAAGCAGCAGCCCCAAGCCTGCCCTTCCTCCATGGAGAATCAATGCTGCATAGAGAGAACCAGGCATCTCAGGTCAAGCTGTTCTGATGGTCAGAGCTGGATATGATCTGGTCTACTATTTATCTACTTGCAATTTCTTGCTTTTGAACTGCTTAGGTTGGCAGGACCTGAAACAGTGTCGGAAGCTCACTCCGTCATGCAGCACTCGGGGCTCGAACTGCTGACCTGCCAACCTTCCAGTCATCAAGTTCAGCGTCTTAATGACTAAGCCACCACAGTCCCTTAAAAAAACTACAATCCATCAAAGTATTATATGTTTAAAAATAATTATTAAAGTGCCAGTTATTTAAAGCTTAAGCAATGTTAGCATAGGGCTGTGGGAGATTTAAAAACCAATAGAAATAATTAAATAGGTCTTCTCCTAGCTCTGAAGAGTCATCAAGCGAACCTTTCCTCCCTTCCTCCACTTTAGGAAAGAACAGAGTTCTGCAGTTTTCTCTTTTGTACATGAAGACACATGGACCATTTGAGCTCCCACATCTTTTATATTTTACTGTGCAAAGTTCAGAAAAAACACCTCTTCATGGCTGAAATTACACCATTGCAATCAAGTGTATTTACCTTGGTTTAGCTGCAAACAGGCATCATCCCGCTTTTAATACATGCCCACGTTGTAGCACATTTTGTGTTTTTTAATCCAGAGTTTTGATGCACACGGTGGGAGTTACTGCGGTGTGGATGGGTTTGTCAGGGGCTGAATGTCCCCTGTGTGCGTGCATGCGTGCGTGCGTGCGTGTGCGTGTGTGTGTGTGTTTACAAAATTGCTAATGAACATCTTCAGATTTTAAATGCAGGGTTTTTTAAAAAAAGAATCAGTCCTCTGCATGTGTGAACAGGGGCACAAAGGAGGAAAAGTCTGAAGACCGAACAAGGGGTTAGACATATAGGACAGTCAAATGAAGAGCAAAGGGGTGTGTGTTAAAGAATAGTGGGCTAGGGAAATGACTGGCAAACAACTGGTAGGGGGAAAGGGTTGGTCCTTTACCACTTGAAACTGCAGTGGATCAGTAAAAATGTAATTGGTTGGACTGGGAAAGAACTGTATTGAGTGCCTGTTTGAGTCACTGCTGATTCTAGAAGGTTTTTCTGGGTACTGTAGTTGCAGCCTGTTACAAGAATAGTCTTATCAGCCCAGATTTAATTAAGATACTTAATTTTGCAAGTTGATTTACCTAGATGGGAGTGAAAGCTGTCACAGGTCCTGGGTATACTGTCTTCCCTGCCCTCAATAGACTGCTGTCTGTATGTGAGTTTTTTAATTGAAATTCATACACAGACCACTTTCTTGAAAGGAAGAAAAACCTAGGTAAAGAGACAAGTAAAGATAAAGCCATTAAAATCCGTTATCTCTGAGGAAATCAATGAGATATTACCTGTAAAGTCACTAAAATGTTCTAAGACTGTGTTGCTAATGGAACTGGGAGACTTAAATGTGGATAAGCATAAGAAGGATTTAATTGTTATTATGGTAACAGCTATGAGATTATTAATAGCTAAGAACTGAAAAATGTCATGCATTTTGGAATGGAGGAATGGTATAAAGAATTATGGAATATGGCCATAAATATCAAGCTGGCATGTGAATTAAAAATTTTAAAAGGTGTGGTCAAAGAAAAATTAGTTTATAGATATCGGGGGAAATTTATTGAATACGTATTTTATAAATCAAAAGGAGTTAAGCATGGTCAAAAATATTCAACATTTTGGAAAGGGGATAAGACAGTGGTGGGCATCAGCAGGTTCACACCAGTTTGCCAGAACTGGTAGCAAAAATTCTGGCTGCCCTAGCCCATCCAAGTTTTGAAATAAAGTACAGTAGAACTCCGGCTAATGTCCAACTTGGTTCCACAAGTCTGGTTGTTAACCGGATTTGGACGTTATGCGGTCCCTATAGGAGACACTCTGGATAAAGTCACAAAAATGTCCAAAAACCAAAGTTACCCGGCATCATGCTTTAGATAAAGTTGCAAAGTTGTCCAAAACCCGATGTTATCCGGGATCATACTCCAGATAAAGTCGGTTTTTAGCCTTTTTTGCGACGTTATCCGGAGCTTCACGTGGTGCATAACGAACACGATGTTATGCGAATTTGATGTTATCAGGTACCAACATTATCCCGAGTTCTACTGTATTATTAAATGTTTAGATGTGTATGATTAAAAGGTTTTTTCAATATTTAGTTTTGATTCAAATGATGTGGCATGTGTGTTTGTTTTACGTTTTAATAAAAAATAAAAGAATCAGGTGTCTCTTGCTGAAGAAGACGATGAAGAAGAAACATTAAAAAAGCAGACAGTTATAGATGTCTTTGAAATGTGGTGTTGGAAGAGAACAGGTCAATCTTAGAAGAAATCAACCCTGACTGCTCATTGGAAGGTCAAATAGTAAAGATGAGCTAAAGTACTTTGAACATCAAAGGAGAAAAGGGGATTCACTTGAGAAAGCCTTGATGCTGGGAGAGGTGGAGGGCAAAAGAAAAAGGGGTGGCCAAAAATGAGATGGCTAGATGGTATTGTAGATGCAATGGGCACAGAGCTGGGTGGGATGAGGAGGATGGTGGAGGACAGGGGTGCCTGGAGGACAATGGTCCATAGGGTCGCAAAGGGTCAGAATCGACTGTGGGACTGAACAACAACAAAATTAGCAGTTTACTTTTAGAACAGTTTACTATTAGAAAAGTCCTATAGACTCAAGATATGTGTGTTTATTTATTTATTCACGTTCATTCATTCATTCATTCATTCATGTATAGGTTGTATCTATATATTCTCAGCATGTTACTAAATGTTTCTCTCTTTCTCTCTTCACAACTAGTTTTCTGACAGGATTACAGAAGATACAAGTTTGGAACCAACAAACAAGAATTTTATTGCTCAGAGTCTCCAAGTGAGCCAACCACTACCAAATCCAGTGCTTACTCAGACTTCTCTCCTACTTCCAAAATGTGTAGCACAGCTGTGAAAGTGTTCTATATTAGTTGTTCTCTCTCTTTCTCTCTCTCTTCCTCCGTTTGTGTGTTTGGGTTATAATTTATGTATTCTACAACTTAAACAATGGATGTATGTTTCTGATGCCTTCTTAGTGCTTATCTGAACCTATTCAGTAGGGGCAGATTATGCAGCTGTTGTGTGGTGAGCCATTTGGAGCGATGTGTCTGTGTTTCTGGAAGTCTCAGTGTAAATAACTTGAGCAAACCCTCTGAATTTTCCCCTTTGAGGTTCAGTTTCTCTTGTACATCTGTTGTACAAACAGTCGTGTGATAATGATATCAGGTAGTAAGAAAAGCACTCTCAGTCCTACAGACTCTCTGTCATGTGGAATACATCTTTCCTAAATGCCAGATTCCCAATTTGTTGTGGGATATGTTTTATTTTTGTGGCATTGTACATGTTAAGTTTAAACTATAATTTAAAGTAATATAAAGAAAAACTCCCACAACCCATCGTTTGTTAAATGGCTTTGTGAAAAACTAAGAAGAAGAATTGTCTTGTCACAGCTGTTTTAAAATACTTAAAGGTCTCCTGTTTTTTTTTGTTTTTTTTAACTGCTTATTTATCAATTCTTTTTTAAAATGCACTGAATAGAAGTAAAGGGTAGGTTTCTTGCTGTATAGCTGAGGGAAGGGAAATCACAGTGAAGCAATCATTCCAGGACTTGTCAGGCTACTTAGGCTGGTCAGTGTATCTACAGTATTCGTAAATCATGAAAAACTGATTTTTATTTTATTTTTTAAAATTTTAGCTTTTACATGAATCTGGTAGTTTGGTGCTTCTCTATCTATGCCTTAGACTAGTGTTTTACCATCCCCATACAGCACTGTTTATTATCTGTACTGTCTGTGATTAGAAGTCACACTGAACTGGAGAACTGCACCCTTTATTGGAAACCAACCAACCCAAAGTGTTAACGTTTTAGTTCGTTCTCTCATACTGTTTGTGCTGATGGCTTGGCTTAAGATTTTTGACTCCTTAATAAGGTCACTGTTGATCAGTGTTACAAGTGGCTTGGCAGCTCTTTGTAAAAGCATATTAGGTTGGAAAAATGTTCGCCAGAATCTTTCAAATCAGCTATTTAATCAATATATGGTACCATTTTTAAAAAGTGGTTGTATCTGAACTTGTTGTGGGGTGGGGGGTAACATACATTGTAATGACAGAGAGTCAGAGAGAGAATTTATAAAATGGATTTTCTTTGTATTTTGGTTTGAGAAAAACCCAGTGCATGTATACCCTCTGAGATGCAATAAAACACCTTGATCAAAGTAAATTCAAACACCAAAGTTATCTCTTAATTTTCATCAGCATTTGCCCAGAAGTGGCTAATTTGTGTTTCTTATAGGGACACTAGCTGGAGGACTGTACACTTCTGATATACAGTAAAACCCCGACTTACGTATGCCTCGAGTTACATAAAATTCTACTTACATAATCATTTTGTGCTAAAACCATGTCCCGATTTACACGATTTCCTATAGATTTGCTTCGAGTTACATGAAAATTCATTTCCCTATTGGTTTGTTTCGATTTACATAAAAATTTCACTTTTCCTATGGGTTTGTTTTGAATTACATAAAAATTAATTTTTCCTATGATTTTGCTTCAAGTTACATAAAAAGCCGATTTAAGCAAAAGCCTACAGAACTGACTTTTTTTCATAAGTAGGGGTTTTTACTGTACTTGATAAAAGCTGGGGGAAACTTGCTGTTTTGTTTTTAAATTGAGTTTACATGTCAAAAGCACACCAAATCCTTATTATGCTGGCATTTTCAGTTTCACTTAGAGAATTTTTTCCATTGAGGGAAATATAACAACACATATTTACTTAAAAGTAAGTCCCAATGGCCAGTGTTCTGCTGCTAGTCACAACTCAAGCAGAACAATTGATTCAATGGGATTTATATAAGGATTGTTTTACCATTCAACACTTAGGGTTTCCTTTCTAGTTGAGACTAGCAATAGTACATAATAGAGCACTATTATGTTCTATGGCAGCGGTGGCGTACCTCTGGAACACGTGCCAGAGGTGGTACTCGGAGCCCTCTCTGTGAGCACCTGTTCAGTCACCCCAGCACAGAGTTTGCCCTTCCTCTCTGCTCAGCAGCCCAATGGGAGTGCTTCCTCCCTCCCCCCAGCACAGAGTTCACTCTGCCCAGCAGCCCAATGGGAGCGCTTTCTTCCTCCTCTTTTGCTGTGTTGGCACTTTGTGATAAATAAGTGAGTTTTTGGGTTGCAGTTTGGGCACTCAGACTCTAAAAGGTTCGCCATCACTGTTCTATGGGGTTTGCTTCCACAAAAATGTGCATAAGGGCATCCATGAGATAAATAAACTAGGAAGATGAGATAAGAAATCTGTTGGTTTCTCTTGCATCAGAATATAAGGTGTCTGAAACTTTTAAAAATCATATTGATTTAATTTGAAGTGGGATATCATATAGCTAGAAAAGGAGCAGAATAAGGCAAACCAAATGGTGAAAAAACACAGCCCTGTGCTGACGAGTAATTTTACAGGGAAGGGTGGTTGGACGCCCCTGTTCAAAACCCATACCTTAAAGGGAAATGCCACCTCTGACAGTTTCTGTTTCTATTCCTTTTGCCAAGCTCCACACTCTGTGGGAGAAATTCCAAAGCATTTCAGCAACTTCGGCAGCAACCTTTTGAAGCCAGGGGCCCAGGTCATGCTGTCTCACTCAGCTTCGATGGCTGGATGGCTATTTTGCCCTGCCTACATGATGGGAGTGGCCATTGTGTCCCAACAGCTTCAAAGGAGTGGCCATTTTGTTTCTTGAATGCCCTTGGAGGGGTGGGAGGGCCGCATGAAATTGTTCTATGGGTTAGATCCGGCCCACAGGCTTTAGGTTGGGAGCCCCTGCTCTAAAAAATAGTGTCAAAGGGGCATTTGTCATGATACATCTTATTCTCTAAAATTTAAAGGCGTGATAACCACATGACAATTTCTCATTACCCTCCAAAATTTTCTTGCTACGTTTTCTGTCCCCTCCCCATTATTATAGAAAATCCATTGAGGAAAAGAAATGTTGCAGTGTTTTATACTTAGTTGCAGTAGGAGCCCTTTTTCTCTGAAAGTACATATCATGGTGTTCTAAAAGAAATTTGGCAAAGCTCTCACTTATTAATTCTTGCCTCCATCTGTCACCTTCCTCTGCGGAAGTTATTTTGCCCTAATAAGTGACAGGTTGCGTTTTAGCTCCTTGCAGTTTAATAGACCATAAGTGAATATAATTAACTGGCTTAAGGCCTATGTTTTTTACGTGCATGGTTGTGCAACCCTAGAAGTTGTACATATTTGTTCTGTCTCCCCCACTCACTTCCCTTTTCCCTGTTGGAACAAACACTCACTGTAAGGGATATCCAAAGAGTAGTCTAAGTCCAGTCCAAAGTCCTAATTCCAGAGTTTCCAAAGAGTAGTCAACCAGTCCAAAGTCCCAAAACCAGAGTTTCCAAGAGTCAAGACGCCACGGTACCAAACTAGAGCAGGGAGGCTAAACTTTGTCCATTACAGAGCCACAGCCGGCGTCCTGGTTCCTTATATGTCTCCATGGGCATGGCCAGATGCTTCCTGATTACCTGCAGCCCCTCCTTCCTCTCAGCCTCTGCAGACAATGCTTTGCCCTGCTTCGATGCCTGGCGTCTAGCCACGCCTCGTTCCCAGAGCTGCCTGAACGTGAAGACTGCTGTTGGAGAACATCCTCGTTGCCATCCTGCTGTTGCAATTCCAAGGGAGGCTAAGGCAGTGCTGGGGGGAATCCCTGAGGGAGAGGGTCCTGTCAGCTCCTCCCCTTCATCCTCAGAATCTTCATCCCCAAGGTGGGCCGGTTCGGGGGCCAGAGGTGGGCCGGGGGCCGGAGTCACAACACTATCCCCCACCGCAGGACCCTTCCCCCGGGGCTGATGGTCCGGATGAGGCCGCGAGGGAAACCGGGTATGGAACGAGCGGATGAGATCGGAGGCATGAACGTCGACAGCGTCCACCCAGGTAAAGTCCTCCGGGCCGTACCCCTGCCACTCGACCAGGTATTGGAAGCGGCCCTTGAGCCAACGAGAGTCATGGATGCTGGCGACCTCGCATTCCTCCGTGCCATCCCCGTCAGGCGTAGGCGGCGGGACTGGGGCGCCTGGGCACCGGAGAGGACAAGCCGGGGTTTCTGGTACCAGGAGGGATCGGTGGAAGACCGGGTGGGCACACAATGAGCAAGGCAGGGCGAGGCGGTAGGCAATGGGATTGATGACGGCCGTGACCGGAAATGGCCCGATGGACCTATGGTCCAGCTTCTTGGTGGGACGGTCAGTCAGGAGGTGCTTTGTGGAGAGCCAAACACGATCCCCAACCACCAGCTGCAGCGACGCCCGGTGCGAGCGGTTGGCGACCCTCTTATAATCCTTTGCCCGTACCAGCTGGCGGCGCACCAATTCATGAACCACACGGAGCTCCTCCAGGAAGTCCCGAGCCTCCGGAACAGGGTAATCGGAGGGAGTCAAAGGAAAGAGGCATGGGTGGTATCCCAGGTTGGCGTAGAACGGCGTGAACTGGGTGGAGGTGTGTTGGGAATTGTTAAAGGCAAACTCCGCAAGGGACAGGTAATTGGCCCAATTATTTTGTTGATGGTTCACGAAACAGCGCAGGTACTGTTCCAGGATGCCAATCACCTTTTCTGTGCCCCCATCGGTCTCCGGATGGTGGGCCGTCGACAGGCAGACCTATACGTCCAGCACGGCCATCAGGCTTTTCCAAAAGCGCGCCGTGAACTGCGTGCCCCGATCTGAGACCACCCTATCCGGCAAGCCGTGGAGACGGAATACATGATGCAGGAACAGACGGGCGGTCGTACGGGCCGATGGCAGCCCTCGACAGGGGATGAAGTGCACCATCTTTGTCAGCATGTTGACCACCGCCAAGACGGTCATGTACCCCGACGCCGGGTGGGAAGTCTGTCAAGAAGTCCATGGAGATGGCACCCCACGGCCTGTCTGGCGTCGGCAAAGGTTGAAGGAGGCCGTGCGGTGTACCGGTGACAGCTTTTGCCTGGAGGCACAGCACACAGGAAGTCACATAGGCATAAATGTTGTGCTGCACCCGAGGCCACCAGAAGGTTCGCAGCACCAAGTTGAGGGTCTTGAAAAAACCAAAGTGCCCTGCCGCGGGGTTGTCATGGCACTGAGCCATCCCCAGAGCTGTCTGAATGTGAAGACTGCTGTTGGAGAACATCCTCGTTGCCATCCTGCTGTTGCAATTCCAAGGGAGGCTGAGGCAGTGCTGGGGGGGGGGTATCCCTGAGGGAGAGGGTCCTGCAGACAGAGAGCACTGGCTCTTTGGCTGTAAAAAGAGATAACTACTACACTCAAGAGTTGGACATGACTGGATTTCAAGCAAGGGAGATCTTCACTTCTCAGAAATATGGAGTTGTTTTTTCATTCTCAATTTTATGTATGCCTATGCATTCTGAAAGGGAGCATCTAGTGGAGAGTGATACTAACACACATACAAAATGCAATTTCAAAGTGGTGGTAACATTATTGACATGAATAATGAACTTCATTAAAAATAATCCTAACACAACTAGGACTGCAGTTGCTCAAGTGGTTAAGACGCTGACTGGAAGGCGGCAAGTCAGCAGTTCAATGCCCGAATACTGCAGGACGGAATGAGTCCCTGTCTTTGTCCCAGCTCCTGCCAACCTAGCAGTTTGAAAGCAAGAAATTGCAAGTAGATAAATAAGGACCACTTCAGTGGGAAGGTAAACAGCATTCCATGTGCTCCAGTGTCTAGTCATGCCTGCCACATGACCACGGAAACGTCTGCAGAAGCAGACAGCGCTAGCTCTTCGGCTTTGAAACAGAGATGAGCACTGAACCCTAGAGTCCAATACGACTGGCTTTCGAGCAAGGGTGACCTTTACCTTTTGACACAACTAGAACAATTAACTGTCCTTCAAGTCACCATAAACTATATTTGAAATACTAAGCTTTTGAACCAGGAAGTGATTTTCTGAGTTGACTTCTAATTCAAAGCCCAGAATCAGTAACTTTGCCTATACAGAATATAACAAAAAAACTGCTCGTTAATCGATATGTTGAGCTAAAAATCCTGGTCTTTTTAAAAGTCTGGAATCTGTATGAAACCCACAAACAACTGTCTCCCTCCAATGCCGCTTTGCACTTTCTGTTTTCTGCTACTATACAATCAAAGCAAATCACCATTCTACAATCTATACCTATAAATCCAAGGGTTAACCATTGGAACTTGCTACACGTTTCTGCACCCGTCCATCCTATCCCGTGCCGAGCCTCCTGCACTCGCCCGAACCCGGTCCGGAGGTTACTGCAGGGTTGAGAAACACACCAGTGGAGCAAGAGCCCCACGAATGCGAACAAAGGGAAACAACTTCAATTCCCAACGTTCTCTGCGCCACGCCACAGCTAATCAGACTGAGAGGCGCGAGCAAAAAGAACGTTGGGAAACATGGTGCGGCCAATTAAAATCGAGCTGCAGGAAAAAAACCGCCG
The DNA here is from genome assembly GCA_035047305.1 of Bradypodion pumilum. Taxonomy (NCBI): domain Eukaryota; kingdom Metazoa; phylum Chordata; class Lepidosauria; order Squamata; family Chamaeleonidae; genus Bradypodion; species Bradypodion pumilum. The sequence goes on along the minus strand of JAWDJD010000001.1, from coordinate 188,504,170 downwards.
CACGATCGCAAACCACAACGCAAAACTACAAGTCCCAGCGTCCTGTGCGCCGTGAGCACACAGAATGCTGAGAAAGCCGGCCCGCAAAAAATAAAATTACAAAACGCAATGGGAGCACAAGTCCACCGCAGGCAGACGCAGCGCCTCACAGCCTCGCAAAACAAACACCCACAAAAATCCACCACAAGACATCCGCCGGCCTTTTTCCTGGAGCAATAGAGAGAAGAGGGACTCACTCTCCTCCACACTAATCCGCTGAAGACACGGCAAGACCACCGCCGGCCTCAAGGAAAGTTGAGCCGGGGTGGAAAAAAAACCAAAAAAACTGGCAGCAGTTTGTCATAATGCGCAGTGCAGGGATGGAGGAATCACAATATGGGATTAAAATAGCTGGGAGAAACATCAATAATCTGAGATATGCAAACGATATCACCCTAATGGCAGAAAGTGAGGAAGACCTAAAGAATCTCTTGATTGGGCTGAAGGAGGAGAGTGCAAAAGCTGGCTTGAGACTCAATATCAAGAAAACCAAGATAATGGCAACAGGCCCAATCAGTTCCTGGAAAATAGACGGGGAAGAAGTAAAAGCAATGACAGATTTTACTTTCTTAGGATCAAACATCACTGCAGATGGGGATTGTAGCCATGAAATAAAAAGGCGACTGATTCTTGGGAGACAAGCGATGAGAAACCTGGGGAACATAGTGAAAAGTAGAGACATCACATTGCAAACAAAAATTAGAATAGTCAAAGCAATGGTTTTCCCAGTAGTAATGTATGGATGTGAGAGCTGGACAATTAGGAAGGTTGAACGCAGAAGAATAGATGCCTTTGAAATGTGGTGTTGGAGGAGGGTTTTGAGAGTCCCCTGGACAGCGAGGAGAACAAATAGGTCAATCTTAGAAGAAATCAACCCTGACTGCTCATTGGAAGGTCAAATAGTAAAGATGAAGCTAAAGTACTTTGGACATCAAATGAGAAGGGAGGATTCACTTGAGAAGGCATTGATGTTGGGAAAGGTGGAGGGCAAAAGAAGAAGGGGAAGGCCAAGGATGAGATGGCTAGATGGCATTGTAGACACAATGGGCACAGAGCTGGGAGGGCTGAGGGGGATGGTGGAGGACAGAGGCGCCTGGAGGAAAATGGTCCATGGGGTCGCAAAGGGTCGGAGTCGACTGTGCGACTGAACAACAACAACAACAAGTTTGTCAGGGGAAGCACCCTCCCTGGTGGAAGACTGGCTGCTGACTTTGTACTTCTGACAGAGGTAATACAAAAGCAGCAGCCAGCAATCCGCAAGGAAGAGCACCATCCCTTACGGATCGCTGCCTGCCGATCTCCGGTTAGGTAAGCCTCCTGGAGACAGGAGAGAACCATTGTCAGGCAGATAGATCTTCTCTGCTCCCCTGACCTACCTAACTAAACCTTCCCGGGGGAAGAACGGGCTGACTGCCGGCTCCTCCTTTCCCCCATTGCTGCATCGAAACCAAAATTCGAAGCAGCAATGGGGAAAAGAGGAACCGACAGGCAGCCCGTTCTTCACGCAAACCTACACACCAACAACAAACACCAAAGTTAATAAAAATTAAGAAAACAAAAATAAATAAATAATTTAAAAAACCATTCATAAACAAAAAAGTAAACCACAAAATACACAAACAAAAACATCCACAATACCACAAAAGCACAGACAAAACACCTAACTACAACACAAGAATACCTAACTCTAACAACACAACTACCACAAATTACACAAATAAACAACAACAAAATAACAAAAATAAACAACACCAGAAATAAACCAATTACACAAACCTAAAGCCCAACCAAACCACAAAAGAACAAACAGAAACACCTCCCAGCCCACCACCACAAAAACAAAACAAAGAAAAAACCCAGAAAAAAGAAAACCAGAGAACTCACCAGCACATCCTCCCTCCACGAGATCGGAACAGAAATGAAGAAACAAAGACTACTTACGAGAAGAAGCCCCACCTAGAGGCCAGGAGAGAAAAAACATGTGAAACTAAAACAAAACCACTAACAGCCCCACCTGCAGGGCGGAATAGTAAAAACAACTAAAAAACAATAAAGCCCCAACCTAGAGGCCACAAGAGTAAAAACAAGTCAAACAAATAACAATACATCAAAAGTTTACACAAATAACAAACATATTTTACATAAATAAAATAAATAAAATTATAGCATCCTCTGTTGATTTTTAACTAAAAAACAAACACACACCCAAAAAAAGCAAAACACAATTTAAAACATCCTGGCATCGCCGGGCAAACTATGCTAGTACAATTCTAAAAATGGAAGCAGCCCAAACAAAAAGTTATAACTTTGAAACTGAGCTTCAGATCAGCATCACATTTGTCAAAGATAGTAGACTGTTTGCTCTTATTCTGTTCCAGATTTGGGGACGTTTGGGAAATTGTTTTTTGAGTTGTGATTTATTAAAGCTCAACCCCTCCCCATTCAGAAATAGCTGACCCTAAACATCCTAAAATTTAAATCAGATCAAACCAATTGAAAAGACCAATCTTGCTCATCTTAAATGAAAATGACTGGCCTCATTCACCTTTTTTTTAATTTGGAAAGAATTCAGACTTCAGGGGCTGAAATTTTGGTCCCCAGATTAGGCAGCACAACAAGGTTGCCGTTGCCCAGGGTGCACCCGATTGTGGTTCACAAAAACCCCCATCTTCGGGGAGGCCTTTTTGGTTGTCCTGCAGAGATGTAGGACAATGTAAGGTCATGGAAACAGTAAGTTTTATGAACTGTAAAACCAATCCTCAAGACAATAACAATACCTATCATTGTATATACACTGTTGTCTCCACCGTATATCTGCAAACCAAAACATATTTTTGGGACGTCCACCATGCATCCTCTCCTGAAGAAGAAAAAGGTCTCATATCTCAGTGGCAGGCTTTGTGATTTTCATGCAAAATGTCCTCACTCCAGTTTCCAACGTTTTCAGTTCAGCTACATATCAACATGTTCCTGAAAGAATTGATCCAGTGAATGTTCTGTTCATACAATTGGAGCAGCAAATGTTTTTATTGATTGAGGACAGGTCATAGAACAGTTATGGACCTGCCTAATATCAAAGAAAGCCCTAGCATGTTGCTTAAAATGCCAGGGTTCCAGCAAAACAATAGCCATAGTTGTTAGATAAGACATTCAAGGTTAACCTGAGATTAGTCTGGTACGGTTTGAGTAAATGGCTGATTTAGGCTTTTAGTTTTCCATCCTCAGAAAGTTTTAACTCCCTATGTTACCTGATATGCCAGTTCAGTCCAAGTTAAGTAGATCTCTTCAGAAGAAAGTCTCCTTAATTTCAGTGAGGCTTAGTTTCCAAGTATACGTGCGTATGACTGAAACTTTAATCCTGACATTTCTAAATGGCTCTACAATTGCCAAACTATTCAAAAGGAAAAAGGAGAAAAAATTGTAGAGTTCTTGGAAGCTTTGGTTTAATCTGCTTGGTCAAGTCTGAACATGTCCAGGTGGCATTGTCTGAAAGCATAGCAAAGGCCTCTTGGCACTCCACTGTTTTAACTGTGAAATGTTTTGGGGAGACAACTTAAGGAATGTTTCTTACTTTCCAGGTTTGTTTCTGACAGATCATATGATAAGAGTTATTTGTTTCTTTGTTAAGGATTTTCATCAGCCCATCTGATTTTGTTTCTATGGGCTTGTAACAATACGGTGCCTTGCTCTCAGGTAGGACTTGGTAGTCCTCCGGCCTCCCTGGGTAGGCCCTATTGTTCTTCTGAGTTGCAGCTCCCTGGCTGGACAACCCAGGCATCTACATATGTGTAGATAAGGTAGCATCGAGCCAAGTAATCACTCCAAGTCTCTTCAGGTATTTTAGAAGTACAGTATATTGAAAGCATAGCAAGATTCAGGATACAGTCCAGCAAAAGCTTAGAAAGCATTTCAAAGCAAGGAAATTAAGCAAACTGAATGTTCAAGGGATAACTCACGGGGGGCCCTTTCTCTCAATAGTCTACATTTTTGCATCTTAAAAGCACAGCATTCCAGAGAGTGTCTCTGTGTCTGTCGGCATGTGTTTGCGCACGAGTCTCTGGGCTATATCTCCTCCTATAGGGTCCACCTTTGGCCCTCCCCCTTAGGAATTTCAACCAATGATCTTACAGCAAGACATGACAATCACACATTAAGTTTAATTTCTTCTAAACTATGAGGCTCATATTGTTTACATTCCATTTTCTCTCCTGATCTGAAATTGCCTTATTGAATGAGAATTAAGCACAGGGTATACTTCATTCTGTTACAGCTTTCATTGTGGGTGTCAAAATCGGACTAGAGAGATATGTTGGCTCCCTCACTTCTTCTATGTCATGCTTCAATTCATTAAAAAAAAACAAATGAACTTAACTTGCACATTTCCTAAGGTTGTAATTTTTCACTTTGGACAGTAAGATCGCTGGGTGAGGTCATCGAGAGATTTGGAGTTCACTTTCATCAGTATGGTGATGACACACATCTTCTCTCTCCTTTTCCACCTCAGCAGTGGATACTGTTTGCACCCTGGAGAGATGACTGGAGGCAGCCATGGATAATAAACTGAATCCAGATAAGACGGAGGTTAGGCTGGTTGGGGATAACCGGTCTCAGGTTGGGAGGAACTCCCTCACTCGGGGAGGTGTGAATCTTCCTTTTAGAGAGAGTGTACATAATCTGTATGTGCTGCATGACTCAACTCAATCTATGGAGCATCAAATATAAATTGTGGCCAAGTCCTCTTTCCATAATCTGCAGTGCATTGCCCAGCTTCACCCACTCCTGGACAGGAAATCTCTGACTACTCTTACCTATGCACTGGTAATCTTTAACATTGCTTGCTCTCTATGTGAGGCTGCCCTTGAGGCTGGTATAGGGGCTTCAACGGGTACAAAATACAGTGACTAGGCTGCTGGTATTGGTTGTTTTGGTCATATCACCCCGGTTTTAGCTAGTCTGCATTGGTTGCCCGTTGTATTCTGTGCCAGGTTTAAGATGCTGATCTTAACATATAAAGCCGGTGTTGTGTTCTGATGGTTTTATTGTACACATGGATTACAATGTATCTGAGCCAATGTAACCTTGCCTATAGCAACAATGTAACCTTCAGCTGTATCATATAAACCCTGTAATAGGACGCGAGCTAATGACCACCAGCTGGCAGCAGCGAGCGTCCAAGCTCTCTTGGTCCAACTCATCAAAGGCAACAGCGCGGGAAGTTTTCCCGCCACCACCTACACCTGGACAAGAAGGGCGTGACCTGCAATGACGTCACGCAGACAGTAGCCAATGGGCTACCATGGCACCACGTTCAAATGTATTACTGCTGTATATAAAGAGCTATCGATCCGCCATTACCTCATGTTCCCTCTGCCCACGATGCAATAAACCTGAGTTAACCCAGCCCGAGGCTGTGTCCTGTGTCTTGGTTTGCATACACCAAATTGGCGACGAAGGTGGGATGATGGATCCCCACGGAACAGCCAGGGCACAGAGCGGTTTCAACATCACCAAACCGCAAGACTGGGAGCTGCTTGAGATGGATTTCCAGGCGGCCCTGGTGGAACTCAGAGTCAAAGGAGAAGACGAGGAGAGGAAGAGGGCCATCCTCACCAGAATGCTCGGGATGGAAACCAAGCGGACGCTGGTGGGCATAATCGCTCCGAAGAAGGTGAGCGACTTTAAGGCGAGCGACATCATGAAACTGCTGCGAGAGCGGTTCTGCCCCTCGAGGGCAATGTTTCCCGCTCGGAGCGCGTTTTGGAGGCGAGTCCAAGCGCCGGATGAGTCGGTTGAGGCATTTGTGGCCGCCATGAGGATAGCCGCCGCCCCCTGTAAATGGGGCGATATCCTGGAGTTGGTCCTCAGGGACGGCGTGTTGTGTGGCCTGAAAGACAAGGAGGTACAGCGCAGCTTGATGAATAAGGAGCCGCCACCCACGTTGGCCGAGGTCATAGAGGCCGCGGAAGCCGCAGAGTCCACGAATGCCGGAGTGGACGAGATGCACCAGTGGCGTGAGTGGCGTCCTAGAGCCGGCAAGGCGGAAAATTCGGTGCACGGGAAGACCGGACAGTCGGTGCACGCGACTCGACGGGCCTCAAAGTCGTCTACGGAAGGCAGCGACGGCGAGGAGGTCCAGAAGGTCCGGAAGGGTGGTCGACGCTGCGAGGGTTGCGGAGCGGCCCACGAGCGCGCGAGATGCCCGTTCAGGAAGGCCGAGTGTTACACCTGCGGCCGTCGGGGGCACATCGCCAAGGCGTGCAGAAAGCGGAAAGAGGGCCGGAGGCAGTCACAAGACCGCGCGGCCAGACCGGACCGTCCAGCGAGGCCCAAAGATGGCGCCCAGACCACGAGGAAGCAGGACGGCGTGGGCCGCGTCTCGGACGGAAGCGAGGACGACGCCTCAGTGTTCAGCGTGTCCGCGGGACAGTCCCATTACTTCGTTGAGGTATTAGTACAAGGGGCCCCTATTAAGATGGAAATTGACTCGGGGTCCTCCTATTCCATAATTCCCCAGAAAGAGTTCCTGAAAATCGACCCCCACGTGCGGCCCAAGCTTAAAGCGTTGAGGTCCACACTACGGGACGTACAGGGAAACAGCATTCCGGTGTTGGGGGTCGGGAAATTTCGGGTCAATTTTAAGAGACATTCTGCGGAACTGCCCCTAGTTGTCCTCAAAGGGGGAAGCTGTAGCCTCCTAGGGACACAGTGGTTTCAGCCCTTAGGTTTGTTCATAGGGGGGGTGCATACCGTGGGGGGGGACCCAATACAAGCGGTTTGCGATGCGCATCCCGCCGTTTTTAAGAAAGGACTCGGAAAGTTCAAGGGACCCCCTGTAGCTTTCGACATAGACCCGGAGGTCCGCCCGATAAGACTCAAACCACGCAGGGTGCCGTTCGCACTCAAGGACAAGATAGAGGCGGAACTGGACAAACTGGTGGGCCAGGGGATTCTTATTCCTGTTGATTCCGCGGAGTGGGAAACTCCAATTGTAACGGCTCTAAAGGCTAACGGGGAGGTGCGCATTTGCGCTGATTATAAGTGTACAATTAACAAGGCGATCCGCCCTAATGCATACCCGGTGCCAGTGATCAGCCACCTTTTGGCCAGGCTAAATGGGGGAAAGTGTTTCGCTAAACTCGATTTGGCACAAGCCTATCAGCAACTTCCTGTGACCCCCGCCACGGCCGCGGCACAAACGATAGTTACACATAAGGGAGCGTTCCAGGTGTCGCGGTTACAGTTCGGCGTGAACTCGGCACCCGGCCTTTTTCAATCGCTCGTGGAACGCCTCCTAAAGGGCCTGGAGGGGGTGTTGCCTTATTTTGATGACGTGTTGATAACAGGGGGGAGTGAGGCTGAACTGGCAAAAAGGTTGGACAAGGTACTGACCGTGTTCGAGAAAGCGGGGCTGAGATTGAGGAAGGATAAATGTGTCTTTTTCGAAACCGAGGTCGAGTTTTTAGGGTTCCGGATCACACCCGAGGGAATTAAGCCGTCTAAATCCAAGGTAGCAGCCATTAAAAAGGCCCCTCGCCCCACATCCAAAACCGAGCTGCAGTCTTTCCTGGGGCTCCTCAATTTTTACCATACATTCCTCCCGCGGAAGGCGTCCGTGGCCGAACCGCTCCATCGGTTACTTAAAAAGGAGGAGCCATGGGTGTGGGGTGACGAGCACGAGAGGGCGTTCAAAGAGCTAAAGCAACTCCTAACATCTGAGGCAATCCTGACGCACTTCGACCCCAAATGGCCTGTGGTCCTAGTTTGTGATGCATCCCCGGTGGGGGTGGGGGCGGTGCTTTGCCACGTGTTGGAGGACGGAAGGGAGGCCCCGGTAGCGTTTTACTCAAGGTCCCTGTCCCAAGCGGAGCGAAATTACGCACAAACCGACAGGGAAGCGTTAGCAATAGTAGCGGGGACCAAAAAATTTCACGATTTTTTGTATGGCCGCCCGTTCAAAATCGTGACCGATCACAAGCCGCTGTTAGGGATTTTCACGGCAAGCAAGCCCACGCCGCAGATCCTGTCCCCGAGAATGCTGCGATGGGCTATTTTCCTCAACGCGTACCAACATGAGTTGGAGTACAGGCCCGGAAAGGAGATCAGCCATGCTGATGCGCTTTCGAGGTCCCCTCTGCCCTTGTCGGACGACCAAAAGGCGAGAGCAGAAAGAGACCGCCAGGTGTTGCTAATTGAGGTTTTAGACGCACCCCCACTAGTACCAGCCGACATTGCTAGGGCGACAGGCAAGGACAGGACGCTGGTGAAAGTTAGTTCATGGGTGCAGAAGGGGTGGCCGGCTTCGTCCCCGAGTACAGAGTTCGACCCGTTCTTTAGGAAGAAGCTAGAGTTGTCCCTAGAGAGGGGGTGCCTTCTGTGGGGCCAACGGGTGGTGGTCCCTGCGCCCCTGCGGACGAGGGTGCTCGAACTGCTGCACGTCAGCCACCCGGGCATAGTTCGTTCAAAGGCGCTGGCCCGGAGTTACTTCTGGTGGCCACAGCTGGACGCGGACATTGAGCACATGGTCGGCACTTGCGAGGCTTGCCAGGGATCCCGACCTGAGGCGGCCCGTCTCCCGCATAGGGAGTGGGACACAGCAAGGGGGCCGTGGTCCAGAGTGCACGTGGATTTCGCTGGCCCATTCCGAGGAACCATGTTTCTCCTGGTGGTAGATGCGTTCTCCAAGTGGCTGGAGGTTATCCCAGTAAAGAGCACGTCCTCCGCCACGACAATTAGCCAGCTAAGGAGAGTCTTTTCCACATTCGGTTTGCCCGACACTTTGGTCAGCGATAACGCTAGTTGTTTCACCTCCGCCGAGTTCGGGGCGTTCATGGAGGCAAACGCCATTCGCCATGTCACGTCCGCACCGTTTCACCCGGCCACGAATGGCCAAGTGGAACGGCTGGTGCGGACAACGAAGGAGGCGCTGCGGCGCATGGGCCCGGGGGACCTGAATCACCAAGTATGCCAGTTCCTCTTAGCGTATAGGGTAACCCCCTTAGCGTCAGGCTACTCGCCGGCGGAGCTCTTGATGCGGCGAAAACTGACCACGATCCTGTCCAGGCTGGACCCGACGAGAGTCGAGGATAAAGGGAAAAACATAGGGTTGGCAGTCTCGAAGGGTTTCGCCGCCGGGGACCCTGTTCACTGCAGGAACTATTCCAGCGCGGGGCCAGCCTGGGTACCAGGGACGGTGGTAGAACAGACGGGGCCAGTGTCGTACCGGGTCGAGACTAACACCGGCCTCCTTTGGAGGAGGCACGCGGACCAACTGAGGCACCGGGTGAGTGGGCCAGTCAGTGGAGCTCAGCAACAGGATTCAGCGTTAGGGTTCTCCCCCACCCGCTTAACCCAAGGGGGAGACAGCAGGGGACAACAGTCCCAAGCAAGGGGGGAAGGAAGCAGTAGTAGCGGCCCCGACTCATATCCTTTTGATACGCCAGTTTTATCAGGGGCCGGGGAAGGGGGAGAGGAGTTCGCGACCGCTGCCCCCGATTGTGATTTTGATTTTGATTTTGCGAGCCGGGGGGGTTTTCAGGAGTGTTCCCCCACCCATCCAAGCGAGAAGAGGGGTTTTTCGTTAGCCCCCAGTGCCCTCGGTTCCTCCCTAAGAAAGAGCACACCTCCCAACAACGTCGCGGAGCCGCGGCAAGTCACTAACGAGTCTCCCTCTCATATTACAGGACAGGAAACCAGGGGACAAAGAGAAGGTAGCAAACCCGGGGAGAGGCAGCCCGCATCGAGACCCCAGCGTGTTCGAAATAAGCCATCTTGGCTGAGAGACTTTGTCTCCTAAGGGGGGGGAGTGTGTTTAAGTGTGGGCTCGAGACTTTGTCTCGTCCTAGGGGGGAGGGGTGTTGTGTTCTGATGGTTTTATTGTACACATGGATTACAATGTATCTGAGCCAATGTAACCTTGCCTATAGCAACAATGTAACCTTCAGCTGTATCATATAAACCCTGTAATAGGACGCGAGCTAATGACCACCAGCTGGCAGCAGCGAGCGTCCAAGCTCTCTTGGTCCAACTCATCAAAGGCAACAGCGCGGGAAGTTTTCCCGCCACCACCTACACCTGGACAAGAAGGGCGTGACCTGCAATGACGTCACGCAGACAGTAGCCAATGGGCTACCATGGCACCACGTTCAAATGTATTACTGCTGTATATAAAGAGCTATCGATCCGCCATTACCTCATGTTCCCTCTGCCCACGATGCAATAAACCTGAGTTAACCCAGCCCGAAGCTGTGTCCTGTGTCTTGGTTTGCATACACCAAAGCCTTTAACACAGGGGTGCCCAAACTACGGCCCGCAGGCTGGACCTAGCCCCTGACACCAATTCATCAGGCATGTGCCACCCTCGTCATTCCCAGAAGAGGAAATAAAACGCACCCCTATGGTCATGTTTTACTTGCACTTCCAGGAGCGGTGAGGGCAGTGCGAGCTGGATGAATTGGTGTCGGGGGCCGGGACCAGCCTGCGGGCCGTAGTTTGGATACTCCTAGTTTAAGCAGAGAAAATGAGGTTAAAATCTATCTCATCCTGTTGCAAAACAGATTGCAACGCGCATTTTACTTTCTCTTTCGGTGAGAGGAACCATATGAATGGCCCGCTGAACCATGTGACCGGCCTGCCCAACCGCGTGACCAGCCCATGGCCCAAAAAGTTTGAGCACCCCTGTCTTAACTGTTTAAGGCCATGCTATCTGCAGGAGCACCTCTTCTTAAGAAATTGGATCCTGAGCACTCAAACTCTTAAAATTGTGTATTGTCGAACCTAACGGAATTTAAAAGGTTGTGACTATGGAACTAGTTGCCATGGGAAATCAGATCTGCTTCCAATGTAATGTTTTTTTAAAAACAACTAAAAATGTTCCTATTTCATCAAGCTTTTCCCTCATTAGTAAATTGTAATACAGGTGTATAAATTGTAATATATAAATTGCAATATAAATTAAAATAAATAAATTTATGTTACATCTGCATGTATTCCCCTTATTTCTTTTGGTTTAACTGAGTTTAGCGAGCTGTGAATAAGAGAATGTAAATCATGTACTATTGGTAGGATTTGTTGATTGGTTGGGATGCCATTTTGGTAGGTATTTCTTTTATATCATGTTATTTGTGTAATGGTTGTTTTGATATTATTTGTCTTTTTCTTTGTGTTGACTTATGCAATGTCTGTGAGCTGCCCATAGAGGTGGTTGCACCAATTGGGTGGGATACAAGTCAAACAAACAAACAAACAAACAAACAAACAAACAAACATATCCCCCCTCCCCCAGAGCAAAAGGGTGAGGGGGTTAAAAGACAATGATTGTTAAAACGTTAAAAAGCCCCAAGCTAGCAAACAAATATGAATCCAAGTTTGCCCTCTGCTGGATATAGAATAAAATGTATTAACATGCTTAAAATTCAATTGTTATATGTTAAATATGTTGTACTTTAGTTTTACTGATGTAATACTGTAGTATGTATGAATGTACCTCAGAAATGCTGTTTTATGGTGACAGGCAACCCTGGAGCCACCAGGTGGCAGTCTGGAACCTGCTGTGAAATGTAAGTTGTCTAGGGATAGCATAACTACTCATCTTCATACAGTATATATATTTTGTAAGATGTAAGAATCACTGAGTACATTGGGAGTGCCTGCTCCGTAAGTAGGAAGATATGTGTGTGGCTTTAGTTTAGTCTAGTTTTTGCATGCGAGTACCAATTATGTCATTCCATGGAATGTGATGATAAAATAAATCTGATTTTCTGTTTTGAGGTAATTCAAATATCCGTAGACTCCCACTCATAGGAAAGAAACACCAGCTCAAAACATAAAAAATTCAAAAAGTCCCATGATTCATAGTGTAGAGAGATGTACCCAACCAGTTTTAGATACCACGTGCGTTTGTTGTGTTCTACAAAAATATAAAACAATACAATAGGATTTCAGTTGGAATTCCACTCAGAATTTAAATATATTTTACAGATGAGATTGGGCATGTTCAAGGTGGTATGGCCATAGGCATAGGGTATATTTTACAGATTTATAATATCTAAACATAAAACATTAAAAACAATTAATTGACTTAAGCTTAACATGATTAATTAGGCGATGAAGGATGTTGAGTAAAACAAATAATCTAACTGTTAGCTTGGTTAGCAGCAGAAGATGCAGATTTTGTTTTTACAAAGGGTGCCATTAGAAACACGTCAAATTTATCTTTAAACTATGAGTATCACTATAAGAAGTGTTCAGATGGGCATTAGGCTCACACTCTGAGGCATTTGGGGAACATGCTGGCCCACTTTTTTTAATGGCATGCAGACATGTTGGGTGCCAGAGCAGTCCCAGCATACATGTCAAGTATCCCGGATTGGCCAGGATTTACCGTATTTCAGTGCTCGTTCCTCCAATTTCCCGCTGCCATCCCATAATTTGACTGGTGGGGGGAGTAGTTACTGTACATGGGTTCTGCACAGAAGGGTCCTGTGCATGCGCAGAAGGGTTCTGTGCATGTGCAGAAGGAGTTGTTGCTGCGCATGCGCGGCTGGGACAGAGCATTTCCCAGATTTTCCGGAGTTGCGCTTGACAGATATGAGTCTCAGTCTCCCCTCCCTTTTCCCATGCATTCTTTATAAACCTCTGTTGGGGGGGGGGGGTCTCCTTGTAGACTCTGGGAACACCATACAAGGTGGAAATGAGGTACCTGTGAATGAAAGGTGTAACCCGAGATATCCAAGCCTACTCACAGCTGCAATTGATTTCAAGGTGTATTTAAGTTTTTCTTTCCCCAGGGCTGTGGTGGCTCAGTGGTTAAAAAGCTCACCTTGTTAACTGGAAAGCCGGCAAGTCAGCAGTTCGAGGCCCGATGACTGCATGATGGTTTGAGCAGCTCCTGCCAACATAGCAGTTCAAAAGCAAGAAATCGCAAGTAGATAAATAGGTACCACTTCGGTGGGAAAAGTTCTTGGGGACATGAAAGGAGCCTTATTCAGGCATCCATGAGATGAGTTTTTCAAGCCAAAATCCTTTCAACCCAGAATAATTTCTAACACGAAATTATTATTTCACCCAGTGGAAAATTTAGGGCTTTATGAACTTGACAGACAAAATCAGATCTGCAATGATTCCCCCCAAAATGAATACAACCAAAGTTTCCCCACCCACCTACTCAGGATACAGCAGCTTTCATGTTTCGGTATGTGACATGTAAAGGGTTTAAAACACTTTGGCATGCATTCATAGGGCTTAGCCACGTGCATATAACTTAGAAACCTTTGCATCTTGTGGTCATTTTGTTTTGCAAGTTAACATTATGGCTTTGTTTTAGCCTACCCTGTTATTTTAGAATGGTTTTAACATTTTATTATTTTATTTTAACTTTGCCAACTGGTAAGAGATGGATCTAGTTTGTTTCGAGGTATTTTTAAAAGTTGTTAAGGAACACATGGGGTTTGCCAACATGTTACTTGCAAGCTTAGAATTGTCAGTCTTTTTCTGGAATGGGGAGCGGTTGCTGAAATGTGGGACACTGAATATAACTCTGTGACTGATGTACAATTACAAGACAATTGGATGCCAGAGACATGTAGCTCAAGTATGTAGCACCCAAGGATTTTTAAGCAAATCAAAAGGTTAATATTTGTGGTTAATCTATGTGAGTTTCTTTCAGTCGCTCTTTTAGCAGGGTTAAACTGTGCAGGTTTATTGAGGGAATTATCCTGGACCATGGGGCAACACTCGACTATTTTACTCTTCTAGTGTAAAATTTCAGTATTTGTACAAACTAGCAAAAATAGGTGAAAAATGAAATTAAAACTATGCAGACAGGTGCATTGTGCCTGGGAGTCCAACAATGAGGCAGGAAGTAGCCATGCAGATATGTCAACTCTGTTTCTAAGGTAAAGTAAGACCTGCCCCAAGATTCTCTTTCAGTGAATGGGACATGCAAGATTAATAAAATCCTACAGACTCCTAATAGCATATGTGATAATATAGTGTTTAGGGATATACAGAAAGAGCATCCTCGAAGATTGTGGTATTTTTGAACCACAATCGGGCGTACCCTGGTAATGGCAACCTTGTGTTGTTGGCTAATCTTTCTCACACTAGGTCAGGCGAAAGGAACTGAAGAATGAACTCACCAAAAGGTGCCTTCATTTTGGCAGTTTCACCTCTGGCCTAGACATGGAAGAAGAAGAATAGCTTTAAGTGTGCTTAAATCAAAAGGCAGGATTGTTAAGATTGTGATTGTACCATAGGAAATGTGAATTAAGATAGGGAAGCATTATGAACATTCTCAGAATTCAAAATAGCGGCCAAACATTTAACTAGTTAGAAGGAGTTATAAAAAGGCAACATTTCAGGTTTTATGGGTCCAATATACATTTTCTTATTATCAGAGTAAAGATCACTAAAGAGAACATAATTTAAAGTATTGTATTTCTTTAAAGCAATTTATTAATAATTCCATATGTTTAAATGGTCAAACAGTGTTTGTACAAAGTTTTGAAACTCAGCAACAACAGGCTAGAACATGGAAAGTGAATTATTGGATTATGAGAAAACCTTCAATGCTGTGGCTGTCTCCTTCTCCAGATAGGAATCAATTCTTGCGCAACAAAAATTTGAATTCATTTACAGGTTTGTATATATTTTGTTATCAGCCACCTAGTTAATAATGAGACTTTAGAATACCCTTCATAATACATGATGTTGCCAAGCATTGGTTCTCACAAGCATTGTGCCAATACTATCTGCCAGCATATATCTTGGTTCGCCTAACAGATGTAATATTGCTTATCTGGATGTTGCCACAATGTCGGTATATCTTAGTGGTGGCAAACCTATGGCATGCGTGCCAGGGGGGGTACTCAGAACCCTCTCTGTGGGCACACATGCCATCACCCCAGCACAGAGTTTGCCCTGCCACTCTGCCCAGCAGCCCAATGGGAGTGCTTCCTCCCCCCAGTACAGAGTTTGCCATGCCCCTCTGTGGCACGGTCAGCAACATTCAATTCAATTCAAATTTAATTTGTACCCCGTTTTTTTCTGACGGAGGCCGACTCAAGGCGGCAACAACTTCTTAAACAAAACAATATAATAAAGTGCAATTCAAAAAGCAGTTATACAATGCAGAATATCAAATCAGAAATAAGTACAATATCATACAAAAAATTACAATTTGAAAAATCGCATTAAAGAATAACACACATTACAACCTCAGCTACCCAACAGTCACAGATGCCCATAGTTCGAATGTCCGTGAGGGCAGCTGCATTGATGGTAAATGGCTCCCACCTGCCTCTTCCCCCACGGAGCCAGTAGCGTGGGCTCCCGGGAGGAGACAGGGAGCTCCTCGAGGCGGCAGATGACGGCTCCTTTTCTGCTCTCCAGCGGGCCATTCTGGAGAGCAAGGGCAGCTGCGTCATCGTCGGCGAATGGCTCTCACCTACCTCTTCCCCCACAGAGCCGGTGGCATGGGCTCCCGGGAGGAGACAAGGAGCTCCTCAAGGCAGCAGGCGATGGCTCCTTTTCTGCTTTCCGGCGGGCCATGTCGAGTTTGGACACTCAGTCTCTAAAACAGTGGCGGCAAAGCTATGGCATTTGTTCCAGAGGTGACACTCAGAGCCCTATCTATGGACACCTGTGCAGTCACCCCAGCACAGAGTTCACCCACTGCTTTGCCCAGCAGCCCAGTGGAAGCGTTTCCTTCCTCCCCTGTTGCTGTGTTGGCACTTTGCAATAAAGTGGGTTTTGGGTTGCAGTTTGGATACTCGGTCTCTAAAAGGTTCGCCACCACTGCTCTAAAAGGCTTGCCATCATTGGTATATGTCACTGAAATGAATGCTTCAGAACATCTTTTGGTCAAAATATTTTTGGGGTGAAGACTTGATTATGAACAAGATCTATAGCTTAACATATGCCTTTAAAGTACTTGCTGGATCCAAACAGATTATCTTTACAGGAAAGAGTTATTTGGCTAGAGGTCTAGTAACTGGGTTGCCTGCTATGACTTTCTTGTATCAAGTAACATATTCTTTATGAAATTACATTCTCTATCAGGATGTCCCTGGTTCCAGTCTGCAGCTGAAAAGTCAGATCCACATTTAGCAGAAAAAGTAGACTTCAAATTGAAGGTGGCCTCAAGTTCTTCAGATGTTACTTTGCCAGCTGCCAGCTGCTAGAAAGAACATCCACTGTGGGCTTGGCATAGTCAAAAATACATGGCTGCACCCACTGTTAGAAAGCCTTGTCATTTTAGTCTACAGTCGCACACAGTAACTGATGTGGTTGCAAAAGTAGACACAGATACCACTTAGTCTTTGCCAGCTGTCATGTGCTTACAATATTGTCTCCACCTTGCATGTTAAAATTAAAAGCAGGCTTCTGCAGTGTGGGGTGGGTGCTCCAGTATGCAGTCATCTGTGAGACTCAGTGCAGATGTCCTGCTGTGAGATCACCAAACCATTGTTTGGCAATACAGTGGGTAGAGCCTTGCGGATTTACACACTCCTTCATTTCCATAAAAAAAATGCAGTGTACCTGCCTTGCAAGACCCAGATTTCTTTTATAAGACTCATTTCCATCACTTGTCTTGTACAAAGGATGTGGGAGCCATGACAAGACAGTATACCATGCCTTCACTGCCTTCCAAATACCTGTGATATTATTACTCAGAACTTGTGGCCTTGAGGGGAGCCTGGGCTTCTGGGAATTGAAGTCCAAGTAGACCTGGAGGCCAAAAGTTGAGAAACACTGGCCTGGAGCAGTGATGGCCAACCTTGGCACTCTATCTGTTCTTGAACTTCAATTCCCAGAAGACCTGATCAGCAGGAGTGCTAACTTGGGCTTCTGGGAATTGAAGTCCAAGAACACCTAGAGTGTCAAAGTTTACCATCACTGACCTAGAGGAAACAGGTTACTCCTCCAGATGTTTGGGAACTTCAATTCCCAGAAGCCCAAGGCAACAGGTTCCCCATCCCTGACTCAGACACATTATTATTATTATTATTATTATTATTATTATTATTATTATTATTATTATTATTATTATTATTATTATTATTATTATTATTATTATTATTATTATTATTATTATTATTATTATTAAAATACAACTGTATCCCGCCTCTCTAGGGAACAATACATCCCTACTCAAGGCAACTACTTGAGACACAGTCTTAGACCAGTGGTGGCAAACCTATGGCATGCGTGCCAGAGATGGCACTTGGAGCCTTCTCTGTGGGCACCCATGCAGTCACCCCAAGACATAGTTTGCCCTGTCCCTTTGCTCAGCAGCCCAATGGGAGTGCTTCCTCCCTCCCCCAGCATAGAGTTCACTCCGCCCCTCTGCCCAGCAGCCCAATGGAAGCGCTTTCTTCCTCCCCTGTTGCTGTGTTGGCACTTTGTGATAAATAAGTAGGTTCTGGTTTGCAGTTTGGGCACTCGGTCTCTAAAAGGTTCGCCATCACTGTCTTAGACTAACAAATAGTCTGGTTAGGAGCTTTTGCAATTAAGACAAAGTCTACTTCATTGGCTTCATGAGCAGTAGGCTTCTTACCGGTGAAAACTTTTGCTGTGATATTGTAAGGAACTGCGGGGCTTTTTTGTTTTGTTATGATAGACTAACATGGCTAGCCTTAACTGGCTCATCTTGGAACATCTGAGTATGAAGACTTCATTAGAAGGGAAAACAGACCAGAACATTGCACATCAATAGTTAACACTGTTGAAAGCAGACTGAGAAGGTACCTGTCTTCTTATCATGGTAAAATGTTTTGTGCTTCTGATTTAAATTGAAGTAATTATTTTTAAAATGTGCATGTGTACAGATAAATGGAAGGGACTGCAGTGGCTTAGTGGTTAAGATGTTGAACTTAACAACCGGCAGGTCAGCCGTTCGAGACCTGAGTGCTGGCTCTTCGGCTATAAGCAGATACGATTGGCTTTTGAGCAAGGGAGACCTTTACTTCTACCTTACAGAAAAATCAGCATGTAAACATTTAGATAAATCAGTTCTCTTTTGTCGCCTTTTTTTTTTTTGGTGATACATGCTCTCTCTCATTTCTTTATTAAGCTGTAGGAAGTTTCAGTATGTGTTTATATGAGCTTACATTTAATAAAGTTTTCTGTGCTTCTAAATCATCTTATATCTGCCACAGAACTGCTTTTTATTGCATAAAGGAGATGAAATGGATCCATTCAAAAGATACACACAATTGAGGCACATGGCTTTTAGCTGACTAATAAGTTTGGACAGCATGTAAAAAAAAAAGACACCTTTTAACAAGCTTTGGGCAATGCGTACAGAAAGTTGAACACTTCTCTCACTGATCCACAACCTAACTCTAGCTCCATCATGAGATATATCCAAAGAGGTTTCTTTGTTTCGAGATAGTCACATATACAGTATTGGATTATGTGTACAGAATGTTGACTTCCACCAGATTGCATCTGGGACAAGATAGAGGGAGTGCCTTATATGTTTGCCAGTAACATAGATGATCATGTTTGCCAGTAACATAGATGACCTTTTTTTTTTTGGTCTTCAATTCCTAGAAGCCTAAATCAATTCCCCAAAGCACTGATCATCCAATGTACTGACTTAGACTTCTTGTAATTGAAGTCCCCCCCTCCCTTTGGGGCATGGACCCCATATTGAGAACTACTGTCATAGGCAGTTGCACAACATGCCATAACAAACTGAGAAATGCCGTAATTGGTTGCACTTAGTGTAAGTGTGAAAAGCTGTGCATCTTAAACAAAATCAACTTCAAACATATCCATCAAACACGTATGTTTGAATGTTTTGATACTGTTTCGTATTTATTTATCTTAATATATAAACCCAAGGTGTCGTTCCGTAAGACGATATGCACCCTGGCCACCCACCACTCTAGAACTGCACCCATTACTTACCTTGCCCCTTAAGCTGTGTCGGCGAGGGGTACCGGCAGCCCGCCACGGGTTCCTTCACCCTGAAAAGGGACCGTGAAGGGAGTGCCTCCAGCCTCCGAGGAGCCCAGCGGGAAAAGTGGGTCTACGCATGCGTGATATGCACGTGCAACCCGGAAGGGCCCTCCCCAGCGAGGCCGGAAAGGTGCATCATGTGCCACAGACCCCGTCTGCCAATCAGCCTGCACCTGTGTTTCGGCTGGCCACCGTGGGTTACCGCCTGGCTGGGCTGCGCGGAGGACGCCCCACAGGTGAGGTGAGTGCCGTGGGGGGGGCAGGGCATGGGGGCCCTCTGAGCAGCCTGGAAGAGCCGGCAACAGGGCAGGCCACAGGGAGGGTCGGCGGCTGCACTCCCAGGTCCGTGCCATCACAGGCAGGCCCGCCACCTGTTCAGGATCCCCTACCCGACCGGCCATCCAGCTTTGCCTTACTCCGGCAGCCGGACAACATGGCCTCCCTCCTCTGCCCTCTTGAGGGGTGCCTTGGGCGGTGGGGGAGAGAAACACAGAGAGGTGCCAGGAGGCTGCACCCATGCCACCGCACTCCGCAGGCCTCGCAAGTGTGACCTCTGCCGCCAAAGGAGCCTCCCTTACTGCAGCCTGGCTCCTCTGCCCTCCTGAAGGGCACCTCAGGCGTAAGGGAGGCTCCTTTGGGAGGGGAGGTTGCAGACACGAGCCCTGCAGATTGCCGTGTCGTGGTTGCAGCCTCCGCCCCCCCCAGTGGGTCCCTGCCACAGCCTGAGAAAATGCAACGGCTTTGCAAAGAGAAAATGGCGGTTTCCCGCCATCCAAATTAGGAGCTAAAGTTGGTGTGAAATCTTCCTCTCGGGGCGTGCTCATTATGCTAATCAGAGTTCTGTAATTGGGTACACTTTTGGATCCTGTTCCTCATTGGTTAATTCTTGTTATGATTGGTTGGTTATGATTGTCCGGCGGGCCAACACATTGTGTTGGATTGGGGCCGTGAGGAGGCCCTTAGGATCCCGGAGGAGACTGGTCAAAGGAACGACACGAGGCAAGATGGAGCGAAGACCAGTGATTTATTGAGGGAAAATCATCAGTATATATTATGTTCAAGGCTGCGCATGGTAGAATGGTTATCTGACAGAAAATCACATCACCCATTTACCCGGGTTAATTGAGAACCTCTCTTGGGGAAGCTAATTAACTAAGGCAAACACTGACAGAGGAAAACCATTGTCTGAGGCTTAGACCGGGGTAAATATGGCCTCTATTTGCACCAAAGATTAGGCTGATCTGTGAGT
The DNA here is from genome assembly GCA_035047305.1 of Bradypodion pumilum. Classification (NCBI taxonomy): domain Eukaryota; kingdom Metazoa; phylum Chordata; class Lepidosauria; order Squamata; family Chamaeleonidae; genus Bradypodion; species Bradypodion pumilum. Next base: position 188,483,919 of record JAWDJD010000001.1, on the reverse strand, counting down.
CAGTAATTGCTTAATGGGTAACGGAGGTTAGCGATCTGCCCTCTCAGCAGAACCGCCGGTCAGGTCGGGTGTGGGTGAATAAACCCTTATGATTTATACTATTAGTCCGCTCCCCCAATTTCCGTACTGGCAAGGGCCAGTGGCCAGGAGTCTGCTCAACTGGTTTAACCTCTGCCAAGGTTCCGTGCCAATTGGGCATGGGGAAACCGCATCTCCCCTTTTTCTATTGTTTAGAGACCTGACAGGCGACCCTGCGTAGGAGTGGCATCAGCTGATGAGCGGGAATGACGCTTCGGGGCTCCCCCCACGAGGGACACCTCGAGAACAGTGAGAACAGTGAGGGAATACATTGCATGAAACAGCATCCTGCTATGCCTAGCACGATCACCCCCACAATTACTTTGAGTGTCGTCTGAAGCCATCCCCATGGGAACCACGACCACAAGGAATCCCACCACCCCCATGAAGCATCCTCCTTGATGTTCTTAACTAGGGTGTGGAGGTCCGTGAGCTGGCTCTGTACTTTGTGGGTATCGTCTGTGAGGTTAAAGCAACACATGCCATGAAAAGATTCGCAACCCAAATGATGTAACCACAGAGGGTAATCGATGGCTGCTTGATTATCCAGTATGGCATGGTGAAGCTCTGTCTGCTCCTGGTTGAGCAGCGCTATTGCCAAGGAGGTGTGGTTAATGGCTCTTGCAAAAGTGCAAGCCGATTGACCAATTCATTCTCTGAGCGTTGCCTATGGCTAAACCTGGCACGCTGAATATACTGACTGCCGCCTGGTTTTTCAGAACTGTGGGTCTGAATCCAGACTGCTTTCTGTAGCAAGGCAAGATAATGAGGTGTGTCATTGATCTCTTACTGTGACCTGGGGTGATTACAAGCTATCTCTGCAACTTCTAGTGTTGTGCAAATGTCTTTCTAGCACCTATGGAGAGGTGTGAGAATAAGCTGGGGATTACCGGCTGCCGGGTGCTCAGTCTTTCCAAGCAATGGGCCGGTGCAAACATGGGCCGGTCTGGCTTCCTTTGGTGGAAGCTGGCCGTTATTAACAACATACAGAAATTCAAGTGTGCCTTGCAAATCCCAACTGGAGCATTGTACAAGGCATGTATAAATAAGGAGCAACTACAGATAATAATAGCAATAAAAGACATTCAGCAGCTTTTCGAAGGATGAGGCTTCTCTTCTTGGTGGGGTTTCCTGTGTAGCTTGAGCTTGGAGGTCTTGTTTTGGGGAAAAGCACGGTCCTTAGAAGTAGCACTGAGTATGCAAAATGTTCATAGAAATGTCTTTGGAGATGTAAGTCATAAAGGAAGACGGACAGCTGATGACATCCAGGACAGTGACTAGCGCCCGATTCTGGCCTCTGGGACCTGCATGGGGAAGAGACTTGTTTGGGAGATAAAATTTCTGAAAGAGTTAGTTAGTTTTTGCACTTATAGGATAGCAATTGCTGTGCAACTATGGGATGTTGTTCCCCCCCTTTCTGTTTGTTTGTCAATGTAGGACTTAAGCGTCCGATAGACCTGTTCCACAATCGCTTGCCCCTGCGGATTGTACGGAACGCCAAAAGGTGTGCTTAATATCCCAGGTGGCCCTGAAGGTGGCCAGCTGCCTGGAGCTGTAAGCTGGGGCGTCATCGGACTCCGTGTGCCGAGGTTCGCCCTTGGCCATGGGAAAGGAGATGCTGCTCCACACGGGGAGCCGTTTCTCCCTTCTGTGCTGTTACCCAAACAAACTGTGGGGAGGTATTAATGCAAGCGTGCATGTACTGCCATTTGCCAAAATGTGGGGCATGTGTGACGTCCATTTGCCACACCTGGATGGCCTCTGTCCCTCGTGGGTTGACCCCCACGAGGGCCCCCCCGGTGCCCCTACACGATGCAGGCAGGAACGGACTATGCCTTGGGCTTGGGAAAGTGGCAGGTTGAACTGCCCTGCGAGCGCTTTGGCATTCTAATGAAAGAATGCATGACTTTGAAATGGAGTTGTGAGGAACAAACTTAGCAAATTTTTGTCTATCGCGGGAGTGATGTATGCTCCCGGTAGACTGTGAAGCAAATTCCTGTACTGGCTGTCAGTAATTATGTTGAAGCGTTCTTTGGCAAGGGTGCGCAAAGCGAGGTTCACGGCTGCCAACTCTGCCCGCTTGCGGAAGAGTCAGGAGCGTGCGCCAAGCTTGGTCCTCTTGCCAAGTAAGAACCTAATATGTGCGACCCCCATAAGTGAAAACTGTCCTAGCCCCCCGAAGAGGAACCAGTGACATTAATTCACACAAGGTGACTGTCTGCGTTTGAAGCGAGACGAGTCTGGGGTCTTATGGCAAACCTTGGCGCATGAAGCGCCAGGCTTCCCTTGGGTAAATTTCTCATGAAGGCCCCCCTGCGCACATCCACCCATGGCGGGCTGCACACGTTTAGAAGGGTGCCAGATGCTGGCTTAGCCTTTGGCCTGTGCTTAGACTAGCAGCAAAAGGGGAAGGGGTGGCCTAGAAATGCCTGTATCTGATTGAAGGTGTGACCTGACTGCACTCTTAAAATGGTCCTAGGCAGTCCTGGCTAATGGGTGGCACTCTGCACATGCTCAGGAGCTTAGGGACTAATCCTTCCTCTGTGCTCTGGAGTTTGCAAAATGTGTCTGCTCACTAGAGAGGGTGCCGTGGACCAGGTGCCATACGTAAAATGACCTAAGACTTATTAAAACAAGCCAACTATGACGTGCCAGCTGTAAGGAAATAATACACAAAAATGAAAGGACACACAAGTTAAACATTTCCAGCAGGGAGTTCCACTGGCGAAAGGAGGAAAGGAGGGAAGACAAGTCAGAAGTTAGCACAATGAGAATGAAACAACCCTTATCAATCAGGTTAGGTCAGGTAATTAAGACAACCGGGTCCTCCTGTTGAGAAATCACTACCAGTAATTAACTCAGGAGCCTGTGAAAGGAAGCAATTTAAGACTTAGAAAGAAGCAAATTGGTTATTTTTAAGGCCTGGAGAGGATTTTTGTTCCTGTAAAAAGGTAACGATTAAGCATTTTCTGAATATACAGAGCGCAAGAATGTTTGCGTGCTTTTTCCTGTGAAAGGGGTACAATGAGTGAGTTACTTTACACAGATTAAAGTCAAAATACCAGAACAATATCTTTCTTAAGAGAATGAAGGAGAGTTAGAACGATTCTCAACCTGCGGCCAGATGTGGGCAAGTGGGCCGGAGGCAGCCCACGTTGCTCTGCCCCTACCTCCACCAAGCCAAGAAGGGCTGTGCGGCGAAGGAAGGGCAGGATGACTGTCCGGACCCCCAGAGCTGCCTGAGGCCCCTGACTTTAAAGGGTTGAGAACCGAGGTTACAAGATGATAACACAGTATACACATGAAGACAATGCAATTCTCTCATTCCTAGTGAGAGGAATGAGAGACGCTAAGAGACATTCAAAAGACGCTAAGACGCTAAGAGACATTCAAAAGACCTTAAAACACAGAGATGGGGGTTTGAGGAACGCAGACGTAGGGAAGGGCCCCATAGTTTATGATCTAGTGAGGAAAACTCATAGAAGTGATTTTTGTTTTCAGATCGCGCTTCTGAAAAGAAAAATCTGTTTTCCTGAGTGGCAAGGGTTGCAAAACCGGTTTCCAAGAGTGGCTTAATCCTTTGAAAAAGAAAAAGGTCTCAAGGGAAGAAGGGGGGTCACTCCGCCCTATAGCAGGTTAGAATTCCCACCCCTCCTGCTATCGCCGCCCTTAAGCTGCTAAGCAGGCAAGGCAAAGGGTTTTGTTCATCATGCTTTCTCAAACTTTAAATAGTTCCTGCCCATGAGCAGAGTGCAAACTGTTTAACACATATTTCACAGTGACATTACCACGCAGTTACACACAAGGAACACTTTTCCAATCATACTGTGGTCATAGAGACAAGGCTTTTGCAATCATACACAGTTCTTGCAGTCATACATTCAGTGGTGCACCACGCATACACACATTTATTTACGCATTCGCACATTCCTCCCCTGATCTGCAGTGTTCTATCCTACACATGAGGAGATGGCTTATACACAGCTGGCTATCACAGCCATCTGGGTGCTTCTACTTAGGGGTGAGTTTCTCTGGGCTACTCCCAAGGTGAGACCAGCAGATTCTGCCTGTGCCTTGGGGGAACTCGGGGTACTATTGCTGGGATGGTTCTCCTGGCATAGCCAGGGCGATGGCTGCCTCTTTTCTAGCCTGGGCCAGATGCATGCCAGAGGGCCGGACTCGCGGATCTTGGTGCTGCCTCCTTTCCAGTGCCAGCGTGGCAACCTTTTGAAGATCTGCCTGGTCTAGATTGGCATTCTCTTCTAAGGTGCCTCATCTTTCCACACTGGAAGCAGGCGCCTTGGGGTTTTGGCACTGCTCTGCGCCTGAGTGTGGCAATGGGTCTGCTCTGGAGCCCTGCGTGGCCAGGGGCCGTGCAGGTTTCCGTGAGCAGTGGGCGCTGAGCAGCCCTGCCTGAACGTGTGTCTGCCTTCAGATAGGCTGAGCACAGCAGTTGGGCGCTAGCTAATTGTGCCACTGGCAATTTCCCCGTGGATGGATCTTCCTCACCCATGCGCTGAATGGAGTTCTTTCTTTGCAGGGAACTTTTAACTGTCGGAGAAGCGCCAGGGCCTCTCATGCCATGAATTCCTTCAGTGACGTCTGCAGCTGTCACTGAGGGAATACTCCCTACACTGCCCTGCCTAAGCTGAAATGACGGATAGAGACTCCTTGGGGCTGATGGTTCTGACTGCGCTGGGGGTTTCTGGGTCTCTATCCGGACTGGGTCATCCTCTACTGAGAGTTTCCTACATTTGCTCCATGTGCGAGTTATGCCCTCTGGAGCTTTCGGGGGTTGCTGAATGCAGTCTCCTATCTGATCCCAAAGCTGAAGGGTTAACGTACTTACTTCTGGGTAAAGCAGGCAGTGTTCCCTTAGGTACACCAAAAGTCTCGCTAGTTCTCCGCTGTGAAACCTTAACTGAAACACCCTGGCCAGGATTCTGAACTCTTTCTCATTAGTTCTTTGGCTAGCGGACGGACGTTGTCGCTGAGGACAAGTCCCCATATTACCTGCGAAGGGGTCCTTCGAAGTTTCCTCCTCGGGATGGGTCGATGCGTCTTTGGGCAAGGTAATAGGCTCTGGCGACGATTCTCTGGGTAGAGCTCAGAGCGTGGACTGCTGCCACGGGCCCTCGGTGACCTCTGCGCTGTCAGGGGTTCACAGCTGACCCTGAGCGGAACGCGTTTTTCCGTAACCGCAACGCCTCCGCAAAAGTCGGGAGCAAGCTGTAGGATGCCTCTTCTGTAATGCCTCACCGCTTGGGCCGCCTTCCCGACCGGCTGGTTTACCGGCCGGGCTGCCGCGCTGTCCTCCGGGATGATCGGACGCGGTTCAAGCGCAGAACCGGACCGTGTGATCGCTTACTCACGGGTAAGATCACGTCTCGGGGTCACCAGATGTTGGATTGGGGCCGTGAGGAGGCCCTTAGGATCCCGGAGGAGACTGGTCAAAGGAACGACACGAGGCAAAATGGAGCGAAGACCAGTGATTTATTGAGGGAAAATCATCAGTATATATTATGTTCAAGGCTGCACATGGTAGAATGGTTATCTGACAGAAAATCACATCACCCATTTACCCGGGTTAATTGAGAACCTCTCTTGGGGAAGCTAATTAACTAAGGCAAACACTGACAGAGGAAAACCATTGTCTGAGGCTTAGACCGGGGTAAATATGGCCTCTATTTGCACCAAAGATTAGGCTGATCTGTGAGTCAGTAATTGCTTAATGGGTAACGGAGGTTAGCGATCTGCCCTCTCAGCAGAACCGCCGGTCAGGTCGGGTGTGGGTGAATAAACCCTTATGATTTATACTATTAGTCCGCTCCCCCAATTTCCGTACTGGCAAGGGCCAGTGGCCAGGAGTCTGCTCAACTGGTTTAACCTCTGCCATGGTTCTGTGCCAATTGGGCATGGGGAAACTGCAACATTGTATCAAGGAGGCACCGCTGGGGAGACACTATATAAGCCCCACGGGTAAACAAGGGTGGGGCCGGGCCGGATCTATAATTCCCTTATGCACAGGTTAGCCAGCAACTTGCTAAGCCTGGGTCTCCTATAAAAGCTATCACTCAAAGGGTGTAGCTTAAGCATCGCCTCTTCTACGGCAGAATCCAGAGGGACTGATTTCACAGGACTCGTATAGCCATCTTATGTCCGGAGCACCTTGTAAGTGTAACCTGAAAGACTGTTAAATAAACTCCTGTTGTAATGTTCATCATTGTCTGGACTATTGCTTATAAGGGCCAGACGCGACGTCTACCCAATAAAAAGATGGATGTCTGCAACTTAGGGATGTACTATGAAATCTTTAGCAGCCATTTTGTGAACAGGTAAGCTCTCTTTTCATTTCAACATTTTGCAAAATGGCAGCTAGAGAATTCAGGCAACAGAATGGGTGCAATGAAATCTCCCCAAGTAAACCATATTCCTACTTGAGTCACAAATACATAATGATTCCTTTGCAAAATGTTTCTTATTGTTTTATATAGGTCTCTGGCAGATCCTTGATTGTAAAAGGCAGTTCCAAAATAACAGCAACATATTCTAAACTGGGGATGTTGTTCCTCCTGAGTACTTTCTTCCATTCTGGTATTTGCTCCTAGTAGTACTGTAGTTCAAATAGTTGTTTCTGTAAAGGAACACAAGAGCTTTCTGCTGAGTTTTACACATTATTTATTTAATATTAGGCAATACGCATTTAATAAACATGAAAGTGAAACTTGATTATAAACATGAAAGTGAAAGCTAGAATTAATTGAGGCCAGTACTTTGTTCTGCATGTTTATTTTATTTTTTATACTGTCTGCCAAGGAAAATATCAGACGCCTGAAAATGATTTTTCTCTTTGGCAGAGAACAGCTGGTTGTGAGTGTTGGTGTTTCCCAGCTCATTATTTGAGTCTCCCAAGAGCAGTTTTATATGTTTTAGTCTGGACTTTGGAACTCACGCCTGAGAAGGGCTGCCCCGAATATAAAAAGGTAAAGGTTTCCCTTGCTCGAAAGCCAGTTGTATTTGACTCTAGTGTTCAGTGCTCATCTCTGTTTCAAAGCCGAAGAGCCAGCGCTGCTTCTACAGACGTTTCATGTGGCAGGCATGACTAGACACTGGAGTGCTAGGTTGGCAGGAGCTGGGACAAAGAAGGGAGCACATTCCGTCCTGCAGTACTCAGGAATCGAACTGCTGACCTTCTGCCACCCAGTCAGCATCTTAGCTACTTGAGCCACTGCAGTCCTGCCCCAAATATTATAAACCCAAACATTTTGGAGGCCATGATTTACCACACTCCACTGCACCACTTTATTGTTGTGCAGAATTGTAAATTAGGGGGAAAGGAGGTTGACTCTTATCTCTGAATCAACTTGGGAATACAGTAAAACCCTGACTTACATATGCCTCGAGTTATATAAAATTCGACTTACATAATGATTTTGTGCTAAAACCATGTCCCTGTGGGTTGCCTGTGGGAATAATTGGCTAAACCTTTCCCCAGGGGTTTGCCTGACCTTCCACAGATCCGGGGATCAACCGAGCTTGGCAGGAAAGGCAATTGGGGTGTGGGCTAGTTAGTTAAAGCTTTGGCTGATGGCTACGATAGAAACAGGGCAAAAACCAGAGATGGTGACTAATGGAAATATACAACCCCCCGCTTCTGGCTGCAGATTAAGATGGGCAAATAAGCCGTGCCAGACAGCAGAACAAACTAGGCACCCGGAGTCAATACACATAAGGCTCCGAGATAGGGCAGGAACAATGGGTTTCGCCAGCCCAGACCTTAATTAGTTGTGGGTTGTCTATTAACCACAGGGCAATGTCCAAGAGCAGGTATTGTCTTGACCACCGGAAAATGCCACATATGCAAGCCTTCTGTATTAGGGGGTCACGCGCATCTTACACACGTATCACCCCAAGGCAGGGTAATAAATACGTGCCACCCGACCAAGATCGGGGCTGGACTTCACAGCACGATTGTCTTGCGTGTCTTCCTTGCGGTCAGCCACTCCCACACCTGGGAGCCATTGTAACAGTCCCAATTTACACAATTTCCAATGGGTTTGTTTCGAGTTACATAAAGATTCTTTCCCTATGGGTTTGCTTTGAGTTACGTAAAATTCATTTCCCTATGGGTTTGCTTCGATTTACATAAAAATTTCATTTTTTTCCTATGGCTTTGCTTCAAGTTACATAAATAAATATTTTTTCCTATGGGTTTGCTTCGAGTTACATAAAAAACAATTTAAGCAAAAGCCTACATAACAGACTTTTTTTTTGTAAGTAGAGTTTTACTGTAGTTTCAAGAGGCTTTTAGATCCTATGGGTATGTGTGTGTGTGTGTGGGGGGGGGGGAGAGAACCAAACTGAGATAAGAAGTGCTGAAATATACATAAACAATTCTGATGGCAAAATACACAGTAACTGTCAAGCTGCCTGTTCATTTGTCATCCAATGGAGTGATGTAGACATCTGCTTCCATTTAATAAAATATGGTGCTTGGCCCCTTTTCTTGCAATGAAAATGAATTTTTGCCTTATTCCCACATTTTTTGTTGTTGTTCAGTTGTACAGTCGACTCCGACTCTTTGCAACCCCATGGACCATTGCTCTCCAGGCACCCCTGTATTCCACCATCCTCCTTAGTCCACACAGCCCCGTGCCCATTGTGTCTACAATACCATCTAGCCATCTCATCTTTGGCCGCCCCCTTCTTCTTTTGCCCTCCACCTTCCCCAGCATCAAGGCCTTCTCAAGTGAATCCTCTCTTCTCATTTGGTGTCTGTTGTGTTCCGTAAAGCTGTGCCTTTAACAATGTACCTTTGCCATGTGTTACCAATGTAACCTTTCTGTGTGCAACATTATAACCATCAGCTGTATCAATGTACACCTAATAAGGGGACGCGAGCTAGTGACCACCAGAGGGCAGTAGCGAGCGTCCAGCTCTCATGGATCATAGTCACCTGGTTCAGCAGCGCGAGAAGATTCCCCGCGACCTCCTCACCTGGTCAAGAAGGGCGTGACCTCCTACGACGTCACGCAGGCAGCAACCAATAGTCTGTCGTCGAGCCACATTCAAATGTATAGCCAGCTGTATATATTGAGCTACTCATCCGCCATTACCACATGTTCCTCCGGATCATCATGCAATAAACCTGTGTTAAGCCAACCCTTCGGCTGTTTCATTGTCTTTGGTCCCTTACACTAAAGTGTCCAAAATACTTCATCTTCATCTTTGTTATTTGTCCTTCTAAGGAGCACTCAGGGCTAATCTCTTCTAATATTGACCTATTTGTTCTCCTTGCTGTCCAGGGGACTCTCAAAACTCTCCTCCAGCACCACATCTCAAAGGCATCTATTTTTCTTCGCTCTGTAAGTACAGCAGGGAGAACAACAGACTCCAACTGGCCTTTCTGCTAGTTATTCCATTTCCTATATTTTACTGGGAAGAATGAAGTAGCCAGATAGATTGTGGAGCATCAAGGCCTGCATGTTTCAGTAAGTGTAGCATGGTCCAAGGGCACTTGGAAGGCACTTGGAAGGATGAGAAAAGTACCCTTCTTTTGATTTCCTAAATATATCCTCCTTTATGAAGGACAATCCTCAGTTTTGAAGCACTGTCCTTCTTTATAATTACATGTAGGTAGTCTCCTACCCCATGAGTTTTCTGGCTAGGCAGAGAGGCTTTAATTTGTAAATATATATCTAATCTGCCCTCTCCTGTTGATTTTTTTAAAAGTAAAATTGTTTGTGGAGAGGTCATCTCATAAGAAAAGAAGCAAACCATGAACCCATATAGTTACTGATGAATGGCAGGAGGGCTATGACTATAGCATGTCAATTTTGTATGAATGCCAGATGTGAGGTCAGTCCCAGGAGTAGACATTCTGGAAACACCATTCAAGCCATTCCTCTGAAATAACTGATTTTTGTCCATGTACATATTTTAACCACAGTGACTAAATCTTTTTATTTCTTTATAGGGTCATTTTCAGTAAGCTGAATATTAACATAACAAGCTGCAGGGCACTTCACAGAATTATTAAATCCTACTATGGTTGTGTTATTTGTTTTTCATGACCGAGCTTTCTCTCACTTCTCTTATCCCAAGGTGGTAACCTAGTCACAACTGTACGCAATATGGTGAGTGGTAGTAAATTTCCACTTAAATTATACTAAGCAATAATGTCTAGATTACTGGTTCCCAACATGGGGCCCACACCCCGCAGCGGGACTTCAGTTCCCAGAAGCCTCAGTACATTGGCTGATTAGTGTTTTGGAGAATTAATTTAGGCTTCTGGGAATGGAAGTCCAAAAACCAAAAGTTGGGAAACACTGATCTAGATGTAATGATATATGCTTAAAGGTAAAGGTTTCCCTTTCTCGAAAGCCAGTCGTATCCGACTCTAGGGTTCAATGCTCATCTCTGTTTCAAAGCCGAAGAGCCAGCGCTGTCTGCTTCTGCAGACATTTCCGTGGTCATGTGGCAGGCACGACTAGACAAGGAACGCTGTTACCTTCCCACCGAAAAGTGGTCCCTATTTATCTACTTGCAATGCCTTGCTTTCGAACTGCTAGTTTGGCAGAAGCTGGGACAAAGACGGGAGCACATTCCGTCCTGCAGTACTCGGGAATCGAACTTCTGACCTTTCGCCTCCCAGTCAGTGTCTTAGCCACTTGAGCCACTGCATATATTAATGTAAATCAGCATATGCAAATGTAATGCAAAATTGCCTCTTTTTTGGTGTTCTCCTTTTTGACAATGAGAGCCTTGGCCACCCTCATGTTTAGGCAGCACTGCCCAATGTTTTGAGAGTATCCATATGTGAAGCCTGAGGCCATTCAATGATTGTGAGCCCTCCTGACTCTGAGCAGCTTTGGGTTAGTCTGAAGGGGGAAGCAGGACAAAATCATCTATGCTGTTGAGGTTTTCCCAGCAATGGCTTTTGGTGGAGCACAACAGACCCATGAAATCTGGTGTACTTACTCCCTTGTTTCTCCCAAAATCTGGATGACATTCTTTACTAGAATTATGTATTTAGGAGTAATTCCATTGTATGATGAGATTCAGAAATGAAACGTTCCCTCAGGTTTAGATGCAATTTTTGAACAGGCATAGAAATGGACTGTTTTTGTACATTTTTTAAATAATGTACCTAATCAGGTAGTGGTTCATATTTATTTTCAGAAGAGGAACCAGTTTACTTTTGTAAGAAAATGTGAAGGCTTTACATTCAGAGAAATTTTATTTATTTATTTATTTATTTATTTATTTATTACTCACATTTCTACCGCTGTCCCCTCACAAAGGCAACTCCGGGAGGCTTACAAATAAAACAAATAAAAACTTTACAAAAACATTTTAAAAGCATTACAAATTAGATTTGTTTAAAAAAAATATTTTTTTTTTAAAAAAAATGCCCACCAATGCTACATCACAAGATTTTTCAAAAGCTGACAGCCCGGGCAATACTTAAACAAGCCAGCCCAGGATGGCTATCTCCCCAGCCGCCCCCCACACCTGCTGCACAAGCCAGGTCTTAAGGCTCTTGCAAAATGATAAAAGCTCTGCCTGGAGACGAAGTTCAGTTGGCAGGAGGTTCCACAGGGCCGGAGCAGACACAGAGAAGGCAGATGGAACTATCAGGGAGTCTAGTGGGAGGGGCAGATGTCCTTGGGGTAATGCGGTCTCTTAAGTACCCTGGTCTACTACCATGTAGGGCTTTAAAGGTAATCACCAGCACCTTGAATTACACCCGGAGGCACACAGGCAACCAGTACAGCTCACAGAGCAGTGGCGAGGCATGGGCATAACGCCCACATCCCATCACCACCCAAGCAGCCGCATTCTGGACTAGTTGCAGCCTCCAAATGGTCATCAAGGGCAGCCTCATGTAGAGCGCATTACAATAGTCAAGTCTGGAGGTGACCAGAGCATGTGTGACCATGAACAAGGAGTCCTGGTCCAGGAGTGGGCATAACTGGCGGATCACACAAAGTTGTGCGAAAGCCCTCCTAGCCATGACTGCCACCTGCTCATTGAGCAGGAGTCATGAGTCCAGGAGGACCCACAAATTACGTACCTGGACTGCCTGAGGCAAAAAGCCCCATCCAGAACCAAAGATGCTAACTCCCGTGATAACATGGGGGCCCTAATCCACAGCCACTCGGTCTTGCCAGGATTCAATTGTAGCCTGTTGTCCCCCATCCAGACCCCTACAGCCTTCAGACACCTGGATGGGACTTCCACTGCATCACCTGGATCACCACGGGCTGAGATGTACAATTGAGTATCATCCGCATATTGATGATACTTCACCCCATGGGAATGGATGATCTCCCACAGTGGTTTCATGTAAATATTAAACAGGAGAGGCAGAAGCAACGAACCCTGTGGCACCCCATATTGTAGGAGCCTAGGGCTAGACCTCTCGCCCTCCAACAACACCGACTGGGCCCGTCCCATCAGAAATAAGGAAAATAAGGATCACGCAGTGCCGTGGATCCCAAATCTTCAGAGCCGTTCCAGAAGGATACCGTGGTTGGCAGTATCAAAAGCAGCTGAGAGGTAAAGAAGAGCAAGGACGGATGGATTCCCACTGTCCTGCTCATGCCAGAGATCATCCAACAGTTCAACCAATGCAGTCTGAGTACCATATCCGGGCCTGAATCCTGACTGAAAAGGGTCCAGATAATCCACTTCATCCAGAACCCCCTGCAGCTGCCGCACCACTGCCTTCTCCAAAACCTTCCCTAAAAAGGGAAGGTTGGATACAGGCCAAAAGTTAGCTATTACTGTCGGGTTAAGTGATGACTTCTTCAGGAGGGGGCACACCAACACATGTTTCAATAGTGCAGGAAACACCCCCTCCCGCAAAGAAGCATTAATTATCACCCCGCCCCAATCGCCTGTCACCACCTTGGCCATTTTAAGCAACCAAGCGGGGCATGGATCTAATAAACAGGCAGTAGTGTAAACAGATCTAAGGAACCTGTCCACTTCCTCAGGGACAACTGGATTGAACCGATCCCAGATAACATGGCAAGACCGTGATCCAGCCAGCTCCAGACTCCCCGTATCCACACTGGGGTTAAACTTTGAGTGGATCCGAGCAATTTTCTCCGTCAGATAATCAGCAAAATCATCAGCTGACCCCTGCAACCCACGACCAGAGCCCCACCATCACCAAGAAGGGACCTAGTCACCTGGAACAGGGTTGCTGGGTGGTTATCTGCAGAGGCAATAAGAGTGGTGAAATATTGACATTTCACCACCTCTATCACCACAAAGTAGGTCCTAATAGCGGCTCTAGCCTGTGTTCGGTCAGAGTCGCTCTTGGTCTTCACCCAGCTATGCTCTAGATGTCTCTGCACTCCCTAAGCTCCTCAGTAAACCATGGGGAAGAGCGGGAACTACGTGCACGATGAGGGTGTAGCGGCGTTTAGTGTAGCTCGCGTCCTATTAAGGTTACAGTGATTCAGCTGGAGGTTACAATGTTACATATAGAAGAGGTTACATTGGATACACATGGATAGGTACATTGTTTAAAGGCACAGGCTTTAGGACACAACACCCCTCCCCCCTAGGATGAGACAAAGTCTCTTAGCCAAGATGGTTTATTGCACTCACGTTTGGGCCGCGATGTGGGTTGGCCCACCCGGGGGCAGCTCCCGCTTCCTTGTTCCCTGGACCCTCGTCCTGTAATGGGAGAGGGAGACTTGTTAGCGGCTTGCTGCGGTTTTGCAGTTTTAGGGGACGGGGTAGATTCCGTTGTGGTTGAACCGGGGGCACCAGGGGCTAACGTAAAACCCCTCTTCTCGCTTGGATGGGTGGGGGACCACTCCGAACCCCCCCCCCCGGTTCTGAAAATCAAAATCAAACTCTGTTGGGGGATCCCGCGGGATATCTACGAGGACAAATTCCTTCTCCTCCCCCCTTGGTGGGGACTCTGGACCCCCCTTTCCTCCCCCGTGGGCTAAACGGGTGGGGGAGAACCCTAACGCTGAATTTGTATCCGTTTTTTTGGCGCCCTGATTTCCTGGGACCTGGCTTCGGAGCTGGTCCGCGTGCCGCCGCCAAAGTAGACCTGTGTTGGTCTCCACGCGGTACGAAACGGGACCGGTTTGTTCCACGACCACCCCCGGCACCCAGGCTGGCCCCGCGCTGGCGTAGTTCCTGCAATGTACCGGGGCACCCACGCCGAAACTCTTGGTGGCTTCTAACCCTATGTTCCTCCCCTTGTCCTCAACTCTCGTGTGATCTAGTCTAGTGAGTATGGTGGTCAGCTTCCTGCGCATTAAAAGCTCCGCAGGGGAGTAGCCTGACGCTAGCGGGGTCACCCTGTACCCTAGCAGAAACTGACACACTTGCAGTTTGAGGTCCCCGGGGCCCATGCGCCGCAGCGCATCCTTCGTGGTGCGTACGAGGCGCTCCACTTGGCCATTGGTGGCCGGGTGGAAAGGGGCGGAGGTGATGTGCCGGATGGCGTTAATCTCTGTGAATGCCCTGAACTCAGCGGACGTGAAACAACTAGCGTTATCGCTAATTAGGGTGTCGGGTATGCCGAACGTGGAAAAAATTCTCCGTAAATGCTTAATTGTCGCGGCCGAGGAGGTGCTCGTGACTGGGATGACCTCCAACCACTTGGAGAAGGCGTCCACAACAAGGAGAAACAGGGTCCCTCGGAACGGGCCCGCAAAGTCTATGTGTATCCGGGACCATGGCCCCTTAGCCGCGTCCCACTCCCTGTGGGGAAGATGGGCCTCCTCTGGTCTGGAGCATTGGCAACTCTCACAAGTGCCGACCATGTGCTCGATGTCGGCGTCTAACTGGGGCCACCAAAAGTAGCTTCGGGCCAGCGCTTTGGAGCGCACGATTCCGGGGTGGCTGACGTGCAGCAGATTAAGCACCCGCGGTCGAAGGGATGTAGGGACCACCACCCGCTGCCCCCACAAGAGGCACCCCCTCTCTAGTGACAGTTCCAGCTTCTTCCTAAAAAATGGGGCGAATTCCTCTGCTGGGGAGGACGCCGGCCACCCTTTCTGTACCCAGGAGCAAACCGCCGCCAACGTCTTGTCCTTTCTTGTCGCTGTGGCAATGTCGGCGGGCACTACGGGGGGCGAATCCAGCACCTCTATCATAAGAACCTGATGGTCCCGCTCCCCCTTGCTCACCTGGCTGGGCGTCAGGGGGAGGGGGGACCTCGATAGAGCGTCCGCATGGCTGATCTCTTTCCCGGGCCGGTACACCAACACGTGCTGGTAGGCGTTGAGAAAAATGGCCCTTCTTGAAGACTTCGGGGTGCGCGTCGCACACCTCCTGTATCGGGTCAGACCCAACGGCATGCACCCCCCCCAATGAACAGACCCAGGGGCTGAAACCATTGAGTCCCGAGGAGGCTGCAATTACCTCCCTTAAGAACGACTAGGGGGAGTTCCGCGGCGTGCCGCTTGTACTGAACCTGGAAATTCCCAACCCCCAACACCGGGATACTGTTCCCTTGCACGTCCCGAAGCGTGGACCTCAACGCTTTGAGCTTGGGCCGTACGCGGGGGGCAATTCTCAAAAACTCCCTCTGGGAAATAATGGAGTAAGAGGAGCCAGAGTCAATCTCCATCCTAACAGGGGCCCCTTGCACCAGTACCTCAACAAAGTAACGGGGGTGTCCCAAGGACACGCTGAAAACCGGGGCGTCGTCGTCGCTGTTGTCGGAGATGCGGCCCATGCCGTCCTGCTTCCTCGTGGGCCGGGCGCCATCCTTTAGTCTCATCGAGCGGTCTGGCCTCGTTGGGCGGTCGGGCGAGCTCCTCCGGTCCCTCGCTGGGCGGTCGGGCGAGCTCCTCCGGTCCTTGCGTCGTTGTCTGCAGACTTTGGCTATGTGCCCGCGTCGCCCGCAGTTGTGGCACTCGGCCTTTCTGAATGGGCACCTGGCACGGTCGTGAGCCGCCCCGCAGCCGTCGCAACGCCGGCCCTCCTTTCGGACCTTCCGGACGTCCTCGTCGTCGCTGCTTTCGGCGGACGATTTCGAAGTTCGCCGGGCTGCATGCACCGAACTCTCTGCTTTGTCGGCCTTCGGCCGCCAGTCCTGGAGCTCTTGCACCCCTGCCTTCGTGGCTTCCGCGGCTTGTGCCGCTTTCAGGACCTCCTGCAACGTGGGGGGCGGCTCCTGATTCATTAGCGTGCGCTGAATCTTGGCGTCCTTCAGGCCGCATAGCACGCAGTCCCTGAGGGTGACTTCCAAATTCTCCCATTTGCACGGGCCGGCAGCCAGGCGCAGGGCCGCTACGATAGCGGCGACCGACTCATCAGGCGCTTGGACTCGCCTCCAAAACGCGCTCCGAGCGGGAAACATCGCTACCGAGGGCCGGAAATGGTCTCTCAGCACCGTCAGGAGCTCTTTTGCCTTGAATTCAGCCGCCTTTTTGGGTGCGATGAGGTCAATCAGTACTCTCTTTCCGTCGTGCCCGAGCATTCTGGTGAGGATGGCTCTCTTCTTTGCCTCGTCCGTCACCTCGAACTCCACCAGCGCACCTTGGAAGTCCATTTCGAAGAGTTCCCAATCTTGCGGTTTCTTGATGTCGAAACCGGCGTATGTCTTGGTCCCGTGGGCAGCCATGATCCCACCTTCGTCGCCAATTTAGTGTATGGGACCAAAGACACCAGGACAGCCGAAGAGCTGGCTTAACACGACTTTATTACATGCTGGTCAGAGGGAACATGTGGTAATGGCGGACGAACAGCTCAATATATACAGTGGCTATACATTTGAATGTGGCTCCTTGATAGCCTATTGGCTACAGGCTGCGTGATGTCATTGCAGGTCACGCCCTTCTTGTCCAGGTGAAGGTAGTGGCGGGAATCTTCCCGCGCTGTTGTTCTAGGTGAGTCTTGGACCAATGAGCTTGGACGCTCGCTATTGCCATCTAGTGGCCACTAGCTCGCGTCCTATTAAGGTTACAGTGATTCAGCTGGAGGTTACAATGTTACATATAGAAGAGGTTACATTGGATACACATGGATAGGTACATTGTTTAAAGGCACAGGCTTTAGGACACAACACGGCGTGATTGTATCCAAAGCAGCTGCCTCACCCTCGTTCCAGAGGGCAACAAAAGCCTCAGCCGAATCATGCAGCCGATCCATTGGAAAAAAAACCAGTTCCCTCTGGAATCCCACAGGATCCATCAGTCGCTGGGGGCAGACCATTTTAATAGGTCCAGCCTCCCTATGGTGAGTCAATGCCCCCAGAAAGTCCAGAGTCACCAGATAGTGATCCGACAATGGCACTGGTGTTATATATAATTGCTGTAATTTCAGATCTCTCAGCCACCGCTCCGACAGGAAAACCAAATCCGGTATGTGACCACTGCTCCTGGTCGGGCCCTGGATTACTTGAGTCAGGCCCACAGCTGCCAAGATAGCCATGAACTCCCGAGCCACCTCAGAGCCCACCCCCAGTGATGGCAAAATGAAATCCCCCAACACCATAAGCGCAGGGAACTTCAATGTCAACATTGTGATAGCCTCGAGGAGCTCAGGCAGGGACTCTGCTACACTGCAAGGGGGCAGGTACAGGAGCAAGATTCCCAACTGACCCTTAAGGCCCACCCGAAGAAGTAGAGTCTCACAACCCGGAACCTGTGGAGCCATGGCTCTGGCGACTCCCAGTGACTCTCTGGCTACAATGGCGACCCCACCACCCCTACCCTTATCCCTTGGCTGGTGCCAAATACCGAAACTGGCTGAACACATATCAGTCAGAGGAACACCATCCTCTGGTGTCAGCCAGGTCTCAGTGATGCATGTCAGGTCGGCCTGCTCCCCCAAGATTTTATCTGAAAGCAGGGGGACTTATTGCAGACCGACCTGGCATTCACAAGCAACAGCCTAAGGGAAGGGTCATTCTGGATCGGCTGTCCAGGACCCAGAGCTGTAGCCCTGTGGCTGGAATGAGGGACAGATAATAAACATTGGCCCTGCCTTCCCTGAATGTGGCCTACCCCGCTGACCCTGAAAATATCGCCCCATGCCCACCACCACTCCAATTTGGGCCCCAGGAACCCCACCACTGACTCCAGGCAGAGCATGTCTCACCTCCCCCTGGCCAAGCCGGCTTATACTCTCCCAACCCTGCTGCCCACCCAGGCCCATCCCTCAGCTGCCCCGTATTTTCTTGGGGGTCACGGTGTGCCCCAAGCTGCAGTGTCCAGGGCCCCTACCACTGGGCCCCAGCACAGTCTGCTTGCCTGCCTGCCTGCCTGCCCCACCTACTCCAACCCCAAGCAGCAGGGCCCAACATTCCAGCCCCCCATTTGCTGTTGGAATTGCCCCATTGAAGGGGAGGGTCCATAGGTGGTAGCATGGGCCATTCCCAACTCCCCTATGGTAGTATCATAGTTGAATTGTAGGGTCATTGAGACAAGGCTTTTTGAGTCAAAGTCCCAGGACATTCTGAGTAGGAGGGACTATGACAGGGGTGCCCAAACTACGGCCCGGGAGCCAGATCCGGCCCCCGATGCCAATTCATCCATCCCACAAAAATGTCACTTCTGTATGGGCACATTTTAGTTCTGCTTCCTGGAGCGACAAGGGCTTTGTGGGTCGGATGAATTGGCGTCGGGGGCCAGATCTGGCCCCAGGCCATAGTGACCGGCTTTCTGAACCATGTGACCGGCCTGCGGCCCAGAACATTTGGGCACCCCTGGACCATACCTGTCAACCTTCCCGATTTGGCCGGGATTACCCCATAAATTGACGTCGATTGACGTCATAACCCGGCCCCCACTGCCAAAACCCCGTAATTTGGCAGTGGGGGAAACGCTTTCCGCGCATGCGCGGAGGGGTTTTACCCCTTCCACGCATGCGCGGAAGCACTACATCGCTTGTGTAAGGGCTGCGCAAGTGGCGTAGCGCTTTTTGGGCATGCGTGGAAGGGGTAAAACCTTTCCACGCATGCGTGGAACGCGACCAGCGCACAAGCGATGTGCGCAGGTCCCGTTTTTCCGGAGCCGCGGGTTGACAGGTATGCCCTGGACTATGACATTACCTTTGTGGGCCCTCAACTCTTCTTTTGGCTGCAGTCTTCACAGTAGCTGGAGTGGAAATGCCCCTCCCTACAGGAAGAGTATATTGTTGCAAGTGATCCATCTTGTAAACTCAAAAATTTTAAAAATAATTTGCTTTTGAACAGGTAGTTAATAGATCTCAATAGATCTCTTCCTTTTTGCTTCATATGGATTAATGTAGCTATTGGCATTTTTTTTATTCTGTAGAATTTACTATTTACTATTCTACCACTGTGGTTGACAAAATAAATGATCCCCCCAATGTCACAGTTGTTTCAGTGTCACAGCTGTGGGCTGGCTTTGAGTCCACTGCAGAAGCCTTTATAAAAATAAAAATTCAATTGTAAGTTATTATCTCTCTAGCTACTTTGTAAACATTTCTGAAAGTTTATTACTTGTTTGCTTGGTTTTATTTGAGACTTTGTTTTATTATTTATTCTATTTATGCATCTATTAGTACATTTACATTCTGGTTTTCCATGATAGCAAGAGCGATTATGCTTATATATTGCCTCGTAGCACTTAGTGCACTCTCTGGGTGGTTCACAAGGTAATTAGCATTTGGCACCCAATATGCTGGGTGCTCATTTTACCAACCACAGAAGGATGGAAGGCTGAATCAACCTTGAGTCTCATCAAGATCGAACTCACAACCTTTTGGCTGCAGTACAGCAGATTTAACCACTGCACCACCAGGGCTCTTAATGATGCATACAGGGCCATAGCCAGGATTCTAGATGTGGGTGGGCGAATGTTTTTCCAGGATGGGCAACAATGTCATATATAAAGTAAGGTTGTTGTATCACATGTTGTGTGTGTGTGTGTGTGTGTGTGTGTGTGTGTGTGTGTGCGTGCGCGCGTGCACGCGTGTGTATGCGTGCGTGCACACTGGACAGCTTTTGAACTTGAGTAAGAGCGTAACCAGTAACACCTCTTATCACAAGCTTGGAAACGAGCCTACCATTTGCACACTAAACTGTTGCCCTAGAGGAAGCAATAAATAGGATTCTGGCCACAGAAAGTAAGACCTGTCATTCTGGAACAGGTTAACTGCTTCTTCCATGCCAAGTTTATTTTATATTTCTTTTTCTAAAAAGACAAAACAAAACCAGTCCTCAAAAACAACTCCAGATGGGGATTAGGTTTCAGTGAATAATCCCACAGCTGCCTTTGGTGAATGCTTTTTCCTAGAGTTTTCCTAAGATTTACATGAACTTAGAAAAAATAAACTAGACGGTTTATAGTCACTTCTGAACATTTATAAGGTCACAATACTTTCTGAGCCTTGCTATTTAGCCATATAAAACTGGTCCCCTTATAGCTCTGCTAAATCTCCTGTTTCATTTTGTGCCAACTATCAAGCTTTGAGGAAGTTGAATAAAAAGTTAGTTAATGTTAAAAGGTGGGGGGGGGGGTTGGTGCATATTTAAAAGATGCACAAAAGGAAGACATTTAAAAATTAGTTTTTCCCCATGACACAAAAATATTTCTCACCAATGTGTATAAATATATACAGTACTGTAGTTGTGATGCATATACTATGTTGTGGGAAAAGAAAGACCAAGACCGTTATTTCTGTGCAAAATTGAAATGGTATTGTGAAAATATCAATAAAAATTGTACACAATACTCTCTTGAGATGGAAGACTATTATTATTGGTTTGTACTGTGTTTAAGCATGTATTTTGATGTGTATATACTGTATTTGGATGATGGGGACAACTGCCCACTCCATACAAGGAAACTGGATAGTTTTAACATTTTAGCAAAACCTTTTGGTAGCATTAATACAATCCACCTCTGCGTGAAATTGGATATATGGAGCAGTGAAATAATGCCATTGTCTTTTGCCTAAGTGAGAAAGCAATAAGATTTCAGACACAGAATCATGGATTAATGGCAGGAAGATTAGACCATCGTAAATGTACTTGATTGTTGAAATGTAAAACACAGGCTTCTTTTGTAGCTCTGACTGCCCACTCACCATCAAAAAGAAGGATGTTTTAAGGGCCTGGAAATGTCATTTTCTTTCAACCTCTGTTTCCAGCCCAAGAAATATGAAGTTTTGCATTGTTCCCCAAATGAAAAAACTGGAGATGGCTATTTCTCAGCATTAGTCCCCCACAACTCCAACTGAGCCCTCTGGTCATTAGCTTTCATACTGTCTGATCAAACATTTAGTGGACTCTAACGCATGTGACATAAGTTTCATCCCTAAGATCCTTTCCTTCTGGCTGTGAACTAACTACCAAGTAAGTATTTCTGAAAGTTGGTTTGTGTTTTGTCGAAAAAGATCTCTATAAATTAGGAGTAGAAACAAGGGTCTGCTGGATTGCCCGTTTTGCATGCTTGCTATTGAATTCTCAATTTATTAAGCATTTTTGCTTGTTGGTTTGCCCCAAAAGAACATCAAAATGGTAAAACCTAAAAACACTACGATTTCAACAGCTACCATCTTTTCACTACCTTACATATATGAATTCATAATACAGTATCTTGAATCTGGTACCTCTTGGACATCAGTTGGCATCATTAGCTTTAAACAATGCTCAGTCTTAGGCATCAGCTGGAGTCTTTTGTCTACCTCAGTGGTCCTCAAACTTGGCTCTCCATGTGATGTGTTCTTGGATTTCAAATCACAGAAGCCCTGATCAGCAGGATTCTGGTAACTGATGTCCAAGAACTCCTGGAGAGCCAAGTTTGACTGGACCCCTGGTGTCATGGTAATATAGTACCATGGATTTTGTAGTTGTTCAAAATTGGGTTTCTTAGGTTAGAAACTTGTGTTCTGTTTAGAAATGTGCAGAAATGACAAGGTTCCGTTCTCTCTCTGCAGCTTATCAGCAGGTGTTGGGGAATTACTGGAAAGACCTTCGTCTAAGCCTCAAAGATGCTGTATCTCTGTACTTACTAAGGGAAGAATGTACGAAATATGTCAACATCACATCTGTAGGAAAGGACTGACTGTATTATGAGAACAGGCCATGTTATGGTTAAGAATGTATTCTGATTGGTGGTATGCTAATGAATGAAGCCGGAAACTGTGTTTTTACATATAGACACATGAGTTTGAGCTGGAGTACCAATTTTTGTTAGACTGGAGTCAGTCGGACTTCTGAGTCTTCAAAATGATTACTTAGTGATAGCTAGATTTGCTTTATTTTCTGGGGGGAACATTAAGGTATGAATATTCCTGTCTCATTTTGATTAGAAATTACTTTTTGAACTTTTCTGTATCCTGAAACTTACAGAAGAACTTTATCCTGATTAACATGCTTTATTTACAATAAACAAGAAGTTCTTCATCACAGTGTGTGGTTATTGGAAGACGTAAGACATAGAGTTAAGCTTGGCATAAGCCAAGAAGAAGCCATGTTGTTAACACAAATATTTCTTTATTCTCTCCGTTTGAGATCACTTTAAATAAGTGAATATCTCAGGTTGCTGGAAGGTATTGCAGGTAGATTTGCTATAGGCTGACTGCTTTGAGTCTCAGAGTTCCAAATCTGGGTCTGGTAAGATGCTCAGGTGTGCCAGAAGGGAACAGGAGAGATCTGAGGCGGAGAAGGTCAGGGTAGTGCGTGACACCTGGTCCAGCTGATTTTTGTTGTTCTTCAGTCACACAGTTGATTCTGACCCTTTGTGACCCCATGCCCGCCAGGCACCTCTGACCTCCACCATCCTCCTCAAACCGCCCAGCTCTGTTTACAAGCTGAATAAGAACAAAGCTGGAAGTAGGTTGGAGAGGAAAGAGAGAAGGCCATTGAAGATGGCAGTAATTTTAGCCACAGTGAAGTCAATTACATTTGCTGCTTGCAGGTATCTATGTGTGCGTTAAATGATCTACAAAACAGCAACAGCTGATGTCCAATTGGTATGGCAAAAAAGGAGAAATAATTGCAATTTTGGTAACTGTAGCAAGATTAATTATAGCAAATAAACTGGATTAATGGGATTAATGAAAATTTGTACCATTTACTGATGAATTGACATGTGAGATTAGGGTAAAAAATGGACTGCTGAAAGTAAATAGAAGTAAAGATATATGGGAAGATTTAAAGACTTTGTCCTATTGAAGGAGAAAAGTCAGACACCAGCACATGAAACAATGTATTTTTGGAGAGAAGTGGGGTGTAGCAACTAAAGGAGATGAAGTGAATAAAAATGAATAGATATTTCAAGATTCCAAAGGGGGGTTGGGATCACATAGTTTGTATTATAAATTGTTTTTATGCATTTATTTTATGTATATTGATTTGCATTTATATTAACAAACAAAATACCATATATACTTGAGTATAAACCAACGTGAATATAAGCCGAGGTACCTAATTTTGATCTGAAAACCCAGGAAAATAGATTGACCTGAGTATAATCCAAGGGTGGGAAATGCAATGGCTGCTAGTGAGTTTGGATAATCAAAATACCTGAAAATATGGTAAAATTAATTAAATTGTTGGTGCATCTCAATCCAGCACGGTCTTGGGACCCTCGTGGTTATTGACCCGAGTATAAATCGGGTCCACTTTTGGGGGCTCGTTTTTGGGGCTAAAAATCCTGGCTTATGCTCGAGTATATACGGTATTTCAAAAAGCAATAGCTGGAAACACATAAATTTGCACACATACAATTGATTTCCCAGGTTAAATGTGTGGCTTGGTTGCATGTTGACATGGCTTCCTCCAGACCCACATTGGGCCCAAATTTGTTTCTAGTTGCACCTGATCACAGGCAATTTGTGGACTTTTCAGCAAAGCACACAGGATAAACTGCATCATCCAGGAAATCTTTTCCCTTTGGAGAATGAATGTAATTGTAAAATAGGGACTGCCATTTCCAGTTGAGTTGGCTGAGGAAATGGTGGAGTGGAAGGGGAAAAAAGATACAATAATGGATGGGAAAGAATTGGGTTGGGAAAGAAGTGAGAGAAACAGCATTTAGGTAAGGGCTGGAACAAAGGAGTTTCAACCATGGATGAAGCTGCCAACATTAGGTAGCTTAAGAACAAGGGTTTAAATGACACTATATCTCTGGCACCTAAGATTTTTTTTTAAAATCATTGTACTTTCCCTGATTAAGAAAGTTAATTTGTTTTCTCATTCCAGAAATGTGCAGGGATGTGATTTCTTACCAAAGGGAAAGCATGCTTTGGTCTGAACTTTCAAGTCAACTTCATTGTTGCTTGCTATTCATTCTTCCCCTAACAAGTCAAATTTGGAAATCTGCTAGTATTAGCATCAGTTAGGATGCACTGTCGCTAATAACCATATTTGCTGATGTACACGACCCACTTCCACTCCCTTAAAATACACTGGAAAAATGAGGTGCGGCTTGTACTGTATATAATGGCATATAGTGGACTATTTTGGTAATAATGGGGTGTGTATTATACTCAGATGAGTTTTATATACCTGCAAATATGGTAGCTGCCTGTAAACATACAACTGGCTTTCAAGCAAGGGACACCTTTACCTTTAAACATGAAACCTAAATCTTTAGCCAAGATAACTGCTGGCTACATCACTGTGACTTGTTTTGATACTGCAAGACATGAATCTCTAGCTCCATGAAACTGATTCTCTATTTGGAATGCATGGTTCATTCTTTAATACAGGTTCAGGCTATTAACAGTAGTAGTGCTTCATAAATAGGTAAAATGACATTTATTCTTCTCTGTATGAAGCCTACATTACAGAACTATTTCCAGCTGTTTTTATATGGCTTGAATGCCAGGAAGAGATGAAGATAAATTCATATTTCACTGACACAAAATACAGGCAACTGTGACTTCTCCAGATGTTCTTGGACTGCAACTGTCATTAGTTCTAACCAGTACAGCAAGAGACAAGATATAGAGGTGGCTGCAGGTCAAAATTGTCAGGAGCACCATAATTGTTCACCTCTAGTTTACACACAATCTCACTATAAAGAAAGTAAACAAAATCATCTTTTCATTTGAACACACATAAATTATGGTGGCTTCCCAAACCACCATAACCAACTATAAATCTGTGCAGTTTGCTAATTAAAGCTCATATTTAGATTGTGATTACTTTCCATGGGGATATGTTAAGGCAGAGGTGAAAACCCGTGAACTTCCAGATGTCATTAGACTGTAATTTCATTTGTTCAATTATTGTCTATGTTGATTACACCTGATTTGAGTTGTAGTCCAAAAATATCAAGAATACCACAAATCCCTCACCCCTTGATTTTAGCCCAAGACACAAGGAAAACATTTAAAAATAATGACCTGTACAGTTGTTGTTCTTAATTACTTTAAATTATTTTAATGTTGAAGCAATGGTAAAACAAATCCTTCAACCTCAGCTTCTGGTATATCTCCTAATATAGTTTCCTTTCTGCTTATTTTATTGATGTCTTGATTTTGATAACAAGATGCACAATTTTGTGTGTTTGATGTCTTTCAAAATATGGGCATAATGTTTTTAAAAAACAGCACCAACAAATTGAAATGAGATGTTTTTGAGTATGTGTAAAATCCTTACAGATTTTAATTTTGTTTAGGATGCTTTCAAATGCAAAAACTGTAGTGACAGAAGAAGATAGAAATGTCTTTGAAGCTATTAAATCTTCTTCTTCTTCAGATGCCGTATCCATTCCGGATATTGACTATCATCATGGCAATAGTCTTCCTGTTTTAACTCCTCGGAACAGTTCTTCCATGGACATTCCACACCCGTCTCTCAGATTATTCAGCCATGAAGTCTGTCTACATCCAAGGACTCTCTTCCCAGGAATCTTTCCTTGCAGAGCAAGCTGGAGTATTCTATATTTTATGTCGTTCCTCATATAGCCAAGGTATTGGAGCGTTTTTTGCTTAATGGTCTAAAAGAGTTTATGTTGTTTATCCATTCGGCGCATTAAATCTAGAACTGACTTCAAACAACCTCTCACACACAAAGGTTTAACAGTACCTCATTCACACATAGCAGAGAGGTACTTTCAGAGATCCACATAGATAGATACAGAGATACATTTTTAAATCTTTGCATTTTTTCCTCTATAGGGCTTTGACCACTGCAAGATAAATCTGCATTATATAAAACTAAGCATATATGATGTGGAAAATACATTGTAATGTTAGGTATTAAACAAGATTTTGATAGTTTTGTCACAGAAGGCTTTTATGTACATATATTTGAAGCATGAAACTCAGTCAATATAATTTTTAGAAAGTGATTGAATGATATATTCAATATTTAAACTAACTTTAAATACTTTTCTAATAAAAATCCAAAGTTCAAAAGTTGACATGAACCCAATAGGCTTATTGCTACATTAATACACTTAATATATTTACATAAGCGTTAAGCTACATAGTCTGTACACATTGAAACTGCTGTAGTTTTCAATTATCTTAAGATGGTCACCACAACTAGCCACTTCATGAATCAAGGGTTGGGGAATCCATTA
The DNA here is from genome assembly GCA_035047305.1 of Bradypodion pumilum. Taxonomy (NCBI): domain Eukaryota; kingdom Metazoa; phylum Chordata; class Lepidosauria; order Squamata; family Chamaeleonidae; genus Bradypodion; species Bradypodion pumilum. The sequence goes on along the minus strand of JAWDJD010000001.1, from coordinate 188,457,346 downwards.
TATAAATTGGAGGATAAGGGCCCACAAACTGTCCATCCTTGCCATCAATCTATCTGAGGAAGGATGGGCTGGGGTTTGGTAAACTATTAAATCCTAGCACCAAAGTCATTTTTTCTAGTGGTTTGTTTTCCTGGTTGTGTGGACATTCCCAATCCTTTCACGGCTCTACTCTATGTGTTTCCTAGCATGACAGCAGAGCTTGTCTCCCCTCCACACATCTATGCACACTATTAAATGTATACTGTACATGGTTTCCACATGGAATACTGCAATCTCTGAAGGGAGAGTTACTACGAACCTTGAAGACAAAATGATAAAAATACAACTCTACAAATCTCTGGTATGTTTAGCTCTATATTGTTTTCAAAACTTCCATTAGTAGTTGTCAGTCTAGTCTCTTGTGAAAAATAATATCACTTATAACAGTTAATAATTCCCGGTGATGTGTTCAAATTAGCAAATGGTTGAAACAAGTGGACATTTCATATCTCCCAATTTTTACACATCTTCTAAAACTTGATTTCTAACCATTACATTATAGTAATATCTATTTTTTTCTCCCAAATGGAGGACATGCTACATTCATTGAACTGTACTTTGTGTTTAGGAACCCCCAAAATGGAATTTGTGTGTCTTTCATATGATCAAAAATAAGCTAACTTGATAGTAAAGCTTGGAAATGTCCCTTCTTTGGACTACAACTGTGTAATGCAAGAAACGAAAGCCATACTTGGCAGAGGCGTATCAGCATAAAGAGGTATCACCTATACTTAAACCCTGTGGGAAACCTTGCTTCTTGTCTCCTCCCAGTGTTTCAGAATTTGGTTAATCTTGCAGGTCCTGGATAGTAATAAACAAGCAATCTGCATAACAACAACAAGAACAAAATGCTTACTGCAGCAGAACCCTGAGGCAACTAAATAAGCTAATAATAATAATTTTGTGTCAGAAATTATTCTGGGTTGAAAAGATTTTTTACTGGAGAAACTCTGCTCAGGGGACACCCAAATGAGGCTCCTTTCATGTCCCCAAGATCTTTTCACACTAAGGTGGTCCCTATTTATCGACTTGCAATTTCTTGTTTTCAACTGCTAGGTTGGCAGGAGCTGGGACAGAGACAAGCACTCATTCTGTCATGCAGTACTCGGGTCTCGAACTGCCGACTTGCTGGCCTTCCAGCTAACAAGGCAAGCTTCTTAACTGATGAGCCACCGCAGCCCCTACTAAACAAGCTGAGAACAAAACAATCACAGATTATTATAGTACCAGATACAAGAGAAGATGCTTCTCTTTAGAAAAGCAAACAAGCTGAAGGAGCCATTAATTAATGTCGTTGAATATGAATGACTCAAATTTACCATATTACCCCCCAAACCGCCGCCACCACCAAAATAAACAATCAAAAAATAAATACAATATCACAATTTGAGGTTTTAAGTACACCTTATGTCTACAGTCAGTTTCAACAACCTATTTTTAAAAATGGCTAAATGCTAGGTAAATAATTTCAGTTCCTCAGTACATCAAAAAGTATTGGTTGGTTTCAAGTTCCGATAAAATCAGACCCAAGTGAATGTGCGTTTTGCATTTCCAATGGCAGGTCTTGTCTCTATGTAGCACTGCCAGATATTTGGGGACCTTCTGTTTAGCCCTGTGCACATTCCTCATTGCTGCCGTGTATCCAGAGGCATATCTGAGCATATTTGAGAGGAGTGATTCTAACAGCAACATTGTAATCCTGCTGTTCTCCGTTAACATCCACCCACTGATGACCGGAATACACAGCAATAATTTTGCGCTTCCATTTCTTATCGCTCGGCTCCTTAAGACGCAGGTAGATTCCTGATCCAGTAGAGCCAGACTCAGCATCGCAGTACTGGTAGAAGAGATCATTGGATTCATCGGAGATGCTGCAAAACCGATAGACCAGCTGGTTCGACCGGTCAGCATCATATCCAGAGAAGTGGATCATACTACCAGGCATCATTTTGCCTTCTGGGCTGATGCCCAAGTCCATATATTTCTTCTTGTGGGGACGCTTGAGCTCCAGAACAGCATAATCGTAGTCCACCGCAACATCTCCAGTGATGCCTCTCAACCAGCCTTTGGGGATGTGAGTGCTTTTCACTCGGGTCCACTGGAAGGAAGGCTTGATCTCAGATTTCCCCTCATTCAGCCCAGATGCCTTTTGTCGTCTGCCAGCTCTGCCTCTGCCACCGGATCGCTGCTTCGGTGGCTTGGTGTTGACGCTGGAGTCCTCCTCCATTTCGGACCCTTCCCTTTTGCTCCTCTTCGCACCCCTGCGTCTCTTGCCACTGCCCTTGGACTTCAGCCTCAGGAGGCCCACTCTCAGCTTCTTGCTGCCTTTGATGTAGTCTTTGCCGTCGTGCACACAGTGAGCGGCAGTGAGCACATGTTTGGGAGAGACGAGGACACCGCTGCAGCCTGTAGAGAGCTTTACAGCTGTGTTGAAAGGGTAGTTGGTTAGAAAGCGTGTGTCTGAAATGCTGAACCTGCTGTCCGTGCCATACACCTGCCGCTTCCTTCTTGAGAGCCTCTTGGTGGTGGTGGTGGTGGCGTTGGCGGTTGAGTCAAGCTCCACTCCCAGGACATTTACTTCCGTCAAAGTCCTCGTCCCATTTTCGAAAACCGTCTCGTAGGACAGCAGCTCCTTCAAGTCAGACAGGAGGGGCGCCGGGAGTGTTCTCTGGCATTCAATCCCACATACGCCACTCAGCTCTAACTTTGGGTTGGATTCAAATTTAGGAGTGTCAAGGGAGAAAGTCTTTTCCTTCACAACCAGGGGTAATTTTTTTAACTGCCAGCTAAAATCTTGATCTGCAGCTATTCCATTAGCAAGGCGCAAGGAAGAAATGGAAAACAGTAGTAGCAGCTTGACAGAAGTCATCTTGTCTTTGTTTTCTGTTTGGGGGGGAACATACACAAGAAAAGTGTTTGTTTAAATACCTTAACAAATAGCAGAAATCTTCTTACAAAAAAACTGCTGGATAGCTCAGTGGTTTAGGAAATGACTATGGAGCCAGGGGTTGTGAGTTCGATTCCCCACTGTGCCTCGGGCTGGACATGATGCTTGACTGTGCGACTGAACAACAACAACAATATTTATAACTATCTTATTCCTAGGAATATTTTTTAGGAATAAGATATTTATTAACATACAAGTAACTATCTATTTCTAGATCTTTGTGATTTTGTACTGTTGTTCAGTCGCATAGTTGAGTCTGACCCTTCACAACCCCATGGACCACTGCATGCCAGCCTCCTCCAGCATCATGTTGTTTAATGGGGTTTTCTTGGCAATTGTACTGGCGTGGGTTGCCAGTTCATAGAAGTAACTATATCTATTTTTAGATCTTTGTGATATCGTACTTCATTTAATTATATAAATATTTAAGCACATAAGTCATTTGGCAGTGAAAAGCCAGAAAGATTCATGATTTTGCATGTACAGTAAAACCTCGGATAACGCTAAAACTTGGTTCCACAAGTCGTAGTGTTATCCAATTTTTAGCGTTGTCCGATGCATGCATCAGATAATGTTAAAATCCTATGGGATGCATTGGATAACGTTAAAGCTCCATAGAGATACATTGTAACTGATACAGGCTTTAGTGAACGTTATCCAATGTTTGATCCACAGGATTGTAACATTATGCAATGCAATTTTTTTCAGATTGCTTAATGTTATGCGGTTTTAGCGTTATCCGATGCAAACGTTATCCGAGGTATTACTGTATGTGTATTCACTCTGCATTTAACCTCATGATGGCCTAAACTTTAGAACTAAGGCAAATCAAGGATTAGGTGGAACCCCTGATACATTCCACTGATATTCATATGCATGGGAATAAACTAATGGATTAAAGAAATAGTATTGAAACACTTCAGTGTAAAAACTAGTACTTTTAGAAGTTTATTTTATAAGGATTAATATAACTATTCAGTTCAGGCTAACCTCTACGTCACAGTTTATCTAAGGTACAGAAGCAAAGAAAACACTTTGCGTTTTGCTTGAAATTGGTACATTTATGATAATTTTTATATACAGCTGCACAAAACACTGCACTTCTAACCCCCTAAAAACAAAGTAGAGGTGATGCCGCTTGGAGAGCTGTCACTAAATCTACATTGTTAAATTTCATTTGAATGCACCTCACCCATGAGGATAGCCCAAACAGGACTTGGAATGTTATTTTGGGAAGGACAGATTAACCTTCCTCTTATAGTCTGCCCAATGAGATAATGCAGATATACAGGTACTCTTGAGTTTTCCCCCCATTTGCCTTCTAAAGCCAGTAGGCAAGAAAAGCAAAGAGCAAGACCTTACCTTATTTATCTTTCCTTCCTGTCTCCACCTGCCTCTCTAGATAGGTGAACACGCTTTACACATATGATTGTGTTCCCAGTTACCCCAGCAATAAGATCATCAAGTTTGCAGACGACACAACGGTGGTGGGTCTGATTACTGCTGGGGAGGGGAAGGCGGCTTACAGGAAGGAGGTTGAGATGCTGACGGAGTGGTGTAGGGAAAACAATTTATTCCTCAATGTAAAAAAGACAGAAGAGATCATTGTGGACTTTAGAAAATGCAAATTGAACATCCAGCCACTTATTATTGAAGGGAATTGTGTGGAGCAGGTCTCGGTGTTTCGATTTCTGGGAATGGAGCTGAGGGATGATCGAACATGGGGAGCAAACACCAAAGATCTGATGAAGAGAGCACAGCAGAGGTTATACTTCTTGGGAATCCTCAGGAAGAAGAATCTTTCAAAGGACCTGCTGTTGCCATTCTACCACTGTACCATAGAGAGTGTGTTAACCTATGGTCTGTGTGTACGGTTTGGGAGTTGTACAGCTAGGGAAAGAACAATGCTGTCCAGGGTTGTAAAGACTGCGGAGCGGATAATCGGGCGTACTCTTCCCACTCTAGATCAAATCTATGCCTCCAGGTGTTATAAGAAAGCTGTAGAGATTGCGCAAGATAGTACGCACCCCAGAAATGATCTCTTTCAGCTTCTGCCTTCTAGAAGAAGGTATAGGGTCATAAAGACCAGGACCAGCCGCTTGAGAAATAGTTTCTACCCAAAAGCGGTTCTGGCTTTGAATGCAGTGCAATGCAGTCTGAGGGAGCTTCTGTATAGAGTTTTTAGAGTTTTAGAGCTTTTTAGGGGTTAAATGTGTATATGTGGGGTGGGAGTATGTTGATAATTTTGTATAGTTGTATTTTGTTTAGGTTTTGTTGGGTTGATAAGTGTTTTCCCCCCAATCTCGTTGTTCTGTGCAGGACAATGACAATAAAAGATTTATCTATCTATAACAGATAGTTTTGTTGCTGGGCTCTCTCCTAGACCAGTGATGGCAAACCTTGGCACTCCAGATGTTCTTGAACTTCTATTCCCAGAAGTCCTGATCAGCAGGAGAGCTGACTTGGGCTTGTGATAACTGGGTCCAAGAACACCTGGAGTGTCAAGGTTAGCCATCACTGGACTAGACCTACTAACTATTGCCAGCCTCTAGCTTCACCACACTTGTCCAGTAATGTTTCTTGCACTAGCAGGCATGCTATATGTTATACAACCAAATTTATGGCAGCTTTCCTTTTGTGAAAACAAAACAAAACACAAGTGGTCAAGCAGTCAGATCTCTGCAAGCCCAGATTAGTCACCCAAAGGTAAGTGAAAAAACTAGAAAGGACAAGTCCTAGAAATTGAACAAGTTTTTCAGCATCCTATGGCAAATCTAAGGGAATGCAGTGGCTTCGTGGTTAAGACATTAAACTTGATGACTGGAAGGTCGGCAGGTCAGCAGTTCGAGACCTGAGTGCTGCACGACGGAGTGAGCTCCCATCTCTGTCCCAGCTTCTGCCAACCCTAGCAGTTTGAAAGCAAGAAATTGAGAGTAGATAAATTGGTACCAGTTCAGTGGGAAGGTAAACAGCATTCCAGTGTCTAGTCATGCCTGCCACATGACTATGAAAATGTCTGCAGATGCAGACAGCGCTCGCTCTTTGGCTATAAATTGAGAAGAGCACCGAACCCTAGAGTCGGATATGACTGGCTTTCGAGCAAAGGTAAGTAACCTTTTATGGCAAATCTACACATTGGTCCTGGACATGAATGAAAGCCTTCTGGATGCCATTAAAATACGTAAACTGAAAAGTATTGCTTCTCTCATGAGCTGAGCTTAATGCTTTAAAATAATTACCAATCTGACTGGTTGCTGCAGTTTGGAATAGGGAGTCTGCTTTTCCTTCCCATTTCATAAGTTCAGCAGCATGGAAACCTCAAATACAAGTGGAACCAGCAGTACATGCTTCTAATTATACTTTCAAAACTAGGCATTTAAGGACATACATCTGGTTAGGCTCAACAGATTAGATATTGTAACTAAAGTGCAGACCAGAATAAAGAGTTCTCTGTTTTTAACATTATATTTTGACATTGGAGTTCAAAAACAGCTGATGTCCACGTTACAGTAAAAGTTCAGTATCAAGTCAGAATTAAAGGCGCACAACAGCATGTGGCTCAAATTCTGAAAAAACGGAGACAAATAATAGCCACATTCCTTTTACCTTACATCTTCTTTGCCATCATTAGACTTTAGTGTGTGATCTGGCAATAGTTCAACTCTATGTGTTTTAAACCAGATGGATCATTTGCTTTGGGAACACCAGCTCGATTTCAAAATGGTCTGTGACACTGTCGTAGAACAGGGCTTTACTGGAGTTTAATTCAGAAGTCTAATTATTCTTAGTGCAAAAAGCCACTAGGGACAAACTAGTACATTCTGATTAACCAGGATAGAAATGCATGGTGGAAACACTGGAAGCATTTTTCTTCTTATAACTATATACTAACTTATTTGATCCACAGACTACTGCTTACTGGTTTTGTGAATGACCTCCATGCCCTTAATTTCAAAAGCCAGCCACAACACAACCAAATACATCTTTTCAAGAAGATATAAGTGGGGAGATCTCACCCAGTAGTCTGATGTTTCTCATTATGACAAAGGAGAATATTAAGTTAAAAGCATGAGGAAACTAGGTTAGCTTTATAGCAAAAACTTGGTTTGAGTCGAGGAAGCCAGTTTCTCCTATTCATGCTCTCAGAGGGAACTTCCATGTAGACATGAGGGATTAAAAAAAGATTTAGAGCTGATTCCACTTCATCTATTCACTTTGCAGTAAGTGATACCTGAACAAAGGAGAATTATTTAGAAATGAACATGGTAAATACTTCTCCCACATGGGTTGGATCCATTAAGTCCTTCCCTCTGTACCATTTTTACGTGAATATTACATCTCAAGAACTATGTTGAGAAGCTAGATATATTCCACCACAGAAAAGCAGCAATGTTTTTACCGGGTTAGAGCGAACTGAAAGGGCTTGGAGAAGATCATATAGAGAAAAAATTTGACCTGTCTCTGTGATAGGCAGTTTTTGGGCCATCACCTCCCCTCTGGCCCTGCCCGGCCAGAGGGCAGATAAAGATGTTGGGGCTATCGGGGTCATACCTGTCAACTGCGGCTCTGGACAATCCGGGACATGTGCACAATGGTTCTGCGCAGGTCGCGTTCTAAGCATGCATAGAAGGCTTTTACGCAAGCGTAAAAACCTTCTACGCATGCGTAGAATGCGACTTGCGCAGAAGGGATGCGCAGTACCTCTTTCCCCCTGCTGCAAATTCCGGGGTTTTGGCAGCTGCGGGCGGGAAATGGCACAAATCGGCGCTGAAAATCGGGAAATCCCGGCCAATCCAGGAAGGTTGACAGGTATGATCAGGCTGCCTTTGTGCCTTGTGTTTTTGTGCTTTGTATTTGGGGGCTGGGGAAAGGACAGAGAGCTGCCCCATTGTACTGTACTGTTATACTGATATGTAACTTTGTAACTTGTAATTGTATTATTTATTCTCTGCTGTAAGCCGCCCTGACTCACATTTTTGTTGAGTAGGGTGGGATATAAATCTAGTAAATGAAATGAAATGAAAGGTGGATGGGTGCCCCCTCCTAAAAAGTGTGTGTGTGTGTGTGTGTGTGTGTGTGTGTGTGTGTGTGTGTGTGTGTGTGTATGTATGTATGTATGTATGTATACACACACACACACCATGTGATTAAAGGGGATTCTTAATTGCTGAAAGCATCTGAGTACACAGCAAAAACTTTTTACCTCATGTACAGGTGAAACTTGGAAAATTAGAATATCGTGCAAATGTTCATTCAGTTCAGTAATGCAACTTCAAAGGTGAAACAAATATATGAAATAGACTCATTACATGCAAAGTGAGATAATTCAAGCCTTACTTTGTTATAATATTGATGCTTATAGCTTACAGTTTATAAAAACCCCAACCCCCCAATCTCATGTAGCCCATAATCAGCACTTAATCTCATGTATGCTGTACGCCATGATCATCACAATTATAACGAATTAAGGCATGACATCTCTCGCTTTGCATGTAGTGAGTCTATCTCATATATTTGTTTCACCTTTTAAGTGAAATGAATGAACATTTGCACAATATTCTAATTTTCTGAGTTTCATCTGTAATTTGCAAATTAGCTTGCCTTCTTTGTGACGGCTCTTAAAATTCTTTTGAACTCTGATGTCTTTTAAACAAGGAAGACTACCTCTGTCCCATCACTCTCATGAGTTTTCATCTCTGTTGCCCTTTTAGTGTCTGGCACAACTGCAGCTATTGCTGCCACTCAGTAATAGCAATTCACTGAAGCAGGGTGGTTCATACATTGTCCAAACGCAGCAACAGAACCAAGGGAATAATGCATGACAAGACATTAATTCCTCCATTCAGCTGGAAGAGCATCCAGAATTGCACTGCACAGAACATTTTAAACTTCTGTACATGCAGCTCCATCTTTCCAATAAAACATACTTTTTTGACCAGATATATTAGCAGCCTGCCTTCCCTTTTTAGAAGGTTTCCACAAGGAAACAAGCAGAGTATTGTTGCCTTTCTTTGAAACTGACCCAAACACCACCACAAAGACCGCAACAGCTTCTGGCATTACTTTTTGGTCTGTTAAATACATGTTCCCTACTATAGTGGACTCAAAAAGGTAGCTTATAATCAACGTCCGAGCATTTAGCCCGGGTGATGTAACACAGTACCACAGGGCTCCTCCAACCATGAACATGCTTCTGTCCTTGTTTGGCCTCCCTGTGTTCTCCTTTTCCTGATTTCAAAAATGGAGGTCAACTAAATGCCCACCTACGCCTACCGATCAGGTCTGTTTTCCAGATACAGATTAAAGCCTGGACAGTCCAATCATATATAATAGGTAACCAGCCCCTAGGAGAAGGAAATCATTTTAATATTTCATTCATCTTAAACACCATGCATTTCAGTGGTTGCAGCCACTAGGTGGCAGAGATATATTGACTTATACATACAGGTAGATAGTTTGCACACACTCTCAATCTCTCTACAATTCAAAATATGTTTAAAATGAGTATTCTGCCCAATCACATATGGAGTGTAGCCACAGGTTAGTGATAGACTATGTACTTTGCATGAATAAGGAAACGTCAGCAGGATCAGAATGCTGCAGCCAGACTGCTATCACTAGTCACAACAGGGACCCTTATTACAAGTTTCATTAGCTGCCACGACAGGAGTTCTCAACCTTTTGGGTCACACTCCCTCAGACAGCTTTGGGGGCCGGATGGCCATTTTGCCCTTCCTCCACTACATGGCACTTCCTGGTGTGGCGGAGGTGGGCCACATGAAATTGTGCCGCAGGCCGCATCCAGCCCACGGGCCACAAGTTGAGAATCCCTGTGCCACGGGGTACACATAAAGAGCCTCCTTGAAGGATATGATATTTTTGAACCACAATACAGCATACCAAGGGCAACGGCCACCTTGTGCCGGCTAATCTTTCACACACTAGATCAGGCGAAAGGAAGTGCAGAATGAACTCACCAAAAGGTGGCTTCATTTTAGCAGTTTCGTGTCTGGCCTAGAAGGTCAGACATGAAACTGCTGAAGAACTGCTGGAACTTCTCTGAAGAAGAAGACTGGCTGCCAAGCTTGTTTCTCGGCCCAATTCAAAGTGCTTGTTATTTCCTATAAAGCCCTATATGGCTTGGGTCCAGGCTATCTGAAGGATCGTATAGCCCCTATAAGCCAACTTTTCCTTAAATGTTTTTTTCTTTTCTGGGGAGGTCCTTCTCTTGGTTCTACCACCTTCCCAAACTCATTTGGTGAGGACAGGAGCGAAGGCGTTCTCAGTGGCTGCTCCTAGGCTTTGGAATGCACTGGTCTGAGAAGCCAAGTTGGCCCCTTCCCTCTTCTCCTTCCATCATCAGGCACTATCTTCAGGCAAAGACCTTCCTTTTTAGCAGGCTTTTAAACAATAAGTGTGGGTTTGGGGAACACTCTGTTTTTGAAATGTTTTTAATCTTGACCCATGTTTAATTGTTTTTAATATACAGTTTTGCATGGTATGTTTAACTTATTATTGTACAGTAAAACCTCGCATAAAGAGCACCTCGCTTAGAGACTAACTCACTTAAAGAGCTGGATTTTCTCTGAATGGTCACCTCGCTTAACAACGAAAACCAACCCACAACTTGCTTAAAGGCCGTAGTTTGGGCACCCCTGCTTTAGACCTCAACTAGTAGGAAAGTAAGGTAGTTTTCAGGCATGGGACAAGGTTGAGCTTGATGACCGAAAGATCAGCAGGTCAGCAGTTCAAGAGCAATAACAATTATACTTATATACCAGGCCCCATAGTCCTCAGTGCACTCTCTGGCCAGTTCACAAGTTAATTAACATTTTGGCCACAACAGGTAGTCATTTTACCAACCTTGGAAGGATGGAAGGTTGAGTCAGCCTTGAGTCCTGGTCAGGACTGAACTCACAACGTTTTGGCTGCAGTACAGCAATTTAACCACTGCACCACCAGGGCTCTGAGACCTACGTGCTGCTGCTGCATAACAGAGTGAGTTCCCGTCATCTGTCTCAGCTCCTGCAAACCTAGCAGTTCAAAAGCAAGAAATTGCAAGTAGATAAATAGGTACTGCTTCAGCCATGAAGATAACAGTGATCCATACACTCCAGTGTCTCTCCTGCCTGCCATATGACCACAGAAACACCTGCAAATGCAGATAGGGCTGGCTTCTTGGCTGCAAACAGAAACGAAATACAACTGGCGTTCGAGCAAGGGAGACCTTTAACTTACTATTTGGATTACTATTTGGATCACTTACCTGATAGACAAGCAAGAGGACAGAACCAGAGTATCTATTTGCACATTTCTATGTGCTCATGTATAGATACAGCTACAAACCTGGAATCAATTTCCATAATGTAAATAATACTTATATGTGCCGTCAAGTTGATTCTGACTTAGGGTGGCCCTTTTCAGGGTTTTCTAGAGAGAATATACATAGAAGTGGTTTAACAGTCCCTTCTTCTGGGGGCAGAATTATCGAGGTCAGCAGTTTGATTCCCGAGTACTGCAGGAGGGAATGAGCTCCCGTCTTTGTCCCAGCTCCTGCTAACATAGCAGTTTGAAAGCAAGAAATTGCAAGTAGATAAATAGGGACCACTTTGGTGGGAAGATAACAGCGCTGCGTTCGCTCCGGTGTCTAGTCATGCCTGCCACATGACCACGGAAATGTCTGCAGAAGCAGATAGCGCTGGCTCTTCGGCTTTCAAACAGAGATGAGCACTGAACTCTAGAGTCGGATACGAATGGCTTTCGAGCAAGGGAAACCTTTACCTTTACCTAATGTTACCTGGTGAGCTGTGTTGTAACTACGGAGAGTATTGTTCCTGAGTTAAGTGTGGCTGAGGAGGTTCAGGGTCTTTAATGTCCCTCCTTAAAGTTCTTTATCTTTATGGTAGATTTGAACATGTGTGGATGCCATTTTTTTAAAAGCAGAAGAATCCACTTCCAGATCTCCCCAGAGACCAGATTTAATATCTGTCTGGACAACCTCTAAAACACTATAAAAATCTACCTTTCTCTTATTATTTGCCACTAAAAGAAAGTTTGTAAAGAAAATGTTTTAAAATATAATTAAATAAAAGTATGTAATTTTTAAATCTTTTACAGAACCTTGCTTTTAGTGGTCGGTAAGAAGAAAAAGGAAGATTTTGTCATGTTTTAGTTACTTTTAACTTCCTTATTTAGTAAACAGTAGTTCTTCTTGATTTTTGAGGTTGCTTCTAGGAACAGACAGACAGACAGACAGACAGACCCATTTACTTATCTGCCTGCCTACAGGAATGCTTCAGCGCTCAAGAAGAGAAAAGTATGGATGCTAAATCCTTCATCTTCTAATTTCATAAACAGAAATTTTCACCAAGAACACTGTCAACGGTGGATCTTAAAGAATGCTGGATAATATACGGGAAGTGGCAGTTCTTTTTAACACTTAGATTTATCCTCTGCTCTATCTCATGAACTTGTGATAGATTTCATTACATGAATATGCTTGTTCAGGAAGAATGCAAATAGCAATTTGGTTTACATTAAGATCGAAACTCTGAAAGCTACAATTTCCTTATAAGAAGGGTGGGGCATATGCAGTCTTACCAGATGTTTTGGCTTCCCACTCCCATTAGCCCTATCCTGATCTTGGAACTACAACCTAAAACATCTGGAGTGCCAAAGATTCCCCTCTCCTGCCATAAGCCTCTATCACAGACTAATCATATCTGACTCTTCTTACAGAACTGTAACTCTTGAGTACAGAAATACCTCATACAAAGTCCGCTTCGTACAACATCAAATTCATACAGCATCGCCTAATTCCTTGAAAAATGTTGCCTCATACAAAGTTTGTGTGAGGCATTGGGGTTTTCCCCAGGTTGCATTGTGCCTGGTCAGTATAAAAGGCAGGACACATGTGTGCATTACTCTTGTGGGTTTTGCACGAGGCAAAGAGTGTTTAGGAGTGGTTTTGAGCGTGATTTTGGATTTTTTTGGATTTTTTCATCAGAATTTTTAGAAGCATTCCTGGGATTTTTGCAGCATTCTTCAGGTTCTTGGACAATCAGGGTTGTTTGACATGTTTTTGTAATGTATTTAGCCTTTAGAGAATGATTTCTTAAAGTTCTGTCAGTTTCCTGTCTGTTTCCTTGACTTTGCCCTGAAGTCTGTGTTGTTACAGTACAATGTATCTCTATGGAAACGACGTTGTACGAGGCATCACGGCAAGGATTTGGACGTTGTATGAGGCATCGCGGCTAGGATTGTGCATGCCTCATACAAAGTCCAAATCCGTATAAAGTCCAAACTTGTGGAACCAAGTTTGGACGGTGTATGAAGTATCACTGTAGTTTCTAATCCATTCAATATCATCCCCCCAATATTTTCTTATAAATCCTTCTGCTCAGGTGGCTCAAGTGGTTAAGAAGCTGAACTCACTGACTGGAAGGTTGGAGTTTGATTCCTGGGTACTGCATGACAGAGTGAGCTTCCATCTCTGTCCTAGCTCCTGCCAACCTAGCAGTTCGAAAGCAAGAAATTGTAAGTAGATAAATAGGGATGAGTTTGGTGGGGAGGTAAACAGCATTCTGTGCTGAGGCATGCCTGCCACATGCCCACATAAACGTCTGCAAACAGTGCTGGCTCTTTGGCTATAAACAGAGATGAGCACTGAGCCCTAGAGTCGGATACAACTGGCTTTCCAGCAAGCATGACCTTTACCTCAGTTCTCCCATAGTGGAATAATCCCATTAACTATGCAACACAGACAACCTATAGTCAGTCCCACACTCATCATAAGAAAGAGAATTATACTTTGTCACCATCCTCCAATCATCCTCCAAATGGCACCAGTTGACATGAAGAACTCTAGTTTAATGCACCAGAAGAACAGCCAGTCACATGAAGACACATTTAGATGAAAGCAGTTCTTTGGAAGAAAAGACAATACTGTACTGCTCTTCTTTGGACATCCATAAGCAGCTAGGTTTAATTTCAGTATATGTTTGAGAGGGAAAGCATTAAATGTTGCAGTCTATAGCGGGCGGTTGGGGGATACTGTTTAAAATTCACAAGGCTCTTTGGAGGGAAATGTCACCATCTCAGCTTCCTTCCACCTACACTTGCACTGTAAATACAATAGAGTGGTGTGTTTCCCAAACTGTAGCTCACACGCTGCTCATGGGTAATGACAGCTTTGCATGTGAGTCATCAATGTGTCCATTACAAGTGTGGGAGAATTAAGGGGGGGGGGATTAATTGCTACTGGACTCTCACAATGCAAATGACAGGTGGTGACTCCCAAAAGAAGCCAAATTTCCACTAGTGAATTCCCACCCCCACAAAAAAGAAAAGTAAGTAAGAAAAGGGAAATGTTCAAAACCACTGCAAGGAAAGGAAAGGAAAATTTATTTTCCACAAAGAAACTTTTCTTTCTCTCTCTCTTGCTGCTAATGGTTTGACTAATTTATTAAGGTTAGCACTGTCAACTCCAATTCTCTTACACCAGGGGTTGCCAACCTTTTTATGGCAAAGGCCTGACCATGCCCCCAGACAGCTGAGCAGGCCAGACCATCACCACCCTGGAAGCGGGCGCATGTACAACTGTTGTAAATGCGCCCACTTCTGCGTTTATGACAGCCACGGCTGCGTTTGTGCATGCGCATTTTACAGCTGATGTAAACACCCCACTTCCACTTCTGGATGCGGCCAGGGCAGCGATGGGCGGGATGCAATGGTGTTGTCGGCAGGATCTGGCCCATGGGCCATAGGTTGGGAATCGCTGTCTTACACTTTGCAACATAAGAACTTATGTTGATAATTTTGTACAGTTGCATTTTGTTTAGGTTTTGTTGGGTCAATAAGTGGATTTTCAATCTCGTTCTGTGCAGGACAATGACAATAAAGATCTCTCTCTCTCTCTCTCTCTATCTATCTATCTATCTATCTATCTATCTATCTATGAAGTCTCAGTCTAAGGAACACCTTTCAGGAGTTGCTGTTCCATCTTGTCTTTCTAAACCATTCTGTAATGTTTCAACTTAAGTTTTTAAAAAAGAAACAAGGCTTTACATGTGCTGATTTTGATAGCATCTTAGTATACTAATTCATTTGCAGGTAATTATGATAAGCTTTTTTCTATCCAAAGTAGTAGTTGAAAACTGGCTTTATCTGACTTTTTCATATACTTGTTCTGCTAAGCATTCTCTGTGCAGAACTCACAGAAATCAAAGCCCAAACACTTGGGATGGGAGGATACCCATAGCCACCAATTAATTCTGTCACAGACTAACCAAAATCTTTTTGTCATTTTTACTTAATTGTAGCTATTCTCTAGGGGTTTGCTCCCTCACTTTCAACTTTCTCCCCTCTTACTATTACGCTCTTTCCACATATTTAAACAAGACTTTTAAGAATGAAAACCAAATAAGTAACCTCAGCAAAGAAGCTTTTGTGATTCCAACACATAGCTTGTCAGAGCTAAAAGAAGGCAATCTGGATAAAATTAGTTTCATTTTTCAAAAAAAGGAAAGGCATTTAAAAGCTGACTGCTCCAGCACTGCTGTAACATCTCTTATGCTGACACATTTATAAATGATGCTAGCAGGCTCTTCATCCAAGACCAAACACTTTTTTAAATAAAAAAAAACCCTGTCTTCTCTGTACATAAGTTTTATGCAGCCTATTTAATTTTATTCCCAGGCTTCCCTTTCCTACACCCTAAAAGCACTTTTTTTTTAGCCTTCTCATTCCCTTCTCCCCATTCCTGCCCTCTTAGGAGTCAAAAAAAGATGTTCTGGCCCTAGAATGCTCTCCTCCAATATGGAAACGTCAAACTTGGCATGATCACCTCGTTTCCATGCACTGATACAGATGCTGCAAAGCTACCAACCACCGGCTCAAACTTTTGAGCCTTTCAAAAACATTTCATCGATGTCCATATTCATCTAGACTTCAGGTCAACAAATTAAACTCTATGCACGTGAATTCAGCTCCCTGGCATGAAATCTGAGATCAGCGTGCAGGGAAGTACCAGCCTCAAGTCTTCTTCAGGGCTGCAACGTCCCCAAGCGTCCTTGTGATCCACCCAAAGTGGGCAGACTACCCAGGTGGGTGGTATATAAATGTCGTGAAATAAAATAATAAAGGAAGGAAGGAAGAAGGAAGGAAGGAAGGTTAGAGGAAAGGAAGAAAGAAAGAAAGAAAGAAAGAAAGAGAAAGGAAGGAAGGAAGGAAGGAAGGAAGGAAGAAAGAAAGAAAGAAAGAAAGAAAGAAAGAAAGAAAGAAAGAAAGAAAGAAAGAAAGAAAGAAAGAAAGAAAGAAAGAAAGAAAGAAAGAAAGAAAGGAAGGAAGGAAGGAAGGAAGGAAGGAAGGAAGGAAGGAAGAAAGAAAGAAAGAAAGAAAGAAAGAAAGAAAGAAAGAAAGAAAGAAAGAAAGAGAAAGGAAGGAAGGAAGGAAGGAAGGAAGGAAGGAAGGAAGGAAGGAAGGAAGGAAGAAAGAAAGAAAGAAAGAAAGAAAGAAAGGAAGGAAGGAAGGAAGAAAGAAAGAAAGAAAGAAAGAAAGAAAGAAAGAAAGAAAGAAAGAAAGAAAGAAAGAAAGAAAGAAAGAAAGAGAAAGGAAGAAAGAAAGAAAGGAAGGAAGGAAGGAAGGAAGGAAGGAAGTCTGGCAATGCTCCTTTTCTTTCTCTCATATTAACGCATCGATTTTGCCAACGACCCACAAGGTCCAAATTTTATTTACTACCATTGCATACGAGACACACCCACGCACCCACGCACGCAAGAAACGGTGCCATTCTCAACCCGCGTAAAACTCCAATATTAGTTCCCCCCTGGGATCTTCTCCCTAGTAATATTGGAGGGAGGGGGCGCGAAACCTTGTGAGGAAGGGAGACGTCGGGCAAAGGATGCGTCCTGCCCTCTCCTTCCCTCCTTCGATAGGAGGAGTGCCCAGCAAGATGGGGGCCAGCTGCTCATTCCCTGCCAACCTCCCAGAGAGGGCACTAGGAAGCGCCTTCTTCCCAGGTGCTCGGCCACCTCCCTCGCTTGCCCACCCCTAGGTCACCCTCCGTCCTACCTCCAACGCCAGGGCGCCAAACCTCGCCCAGCCTCTGGCTGCCAAGGTGCCCTCCCGCTGCCTGGCACAGGAGGACAGCTACACCTGCAGGGGTCCCCCGCCTCCCCTCTGCCTTAGGTCTTTCCCGGGCACCGTCGAGCAAGCCCTCACTTCGGAGAGAGTAGAGAGAGAAAGGGACCCACGGGGAGGGAGGGAGGGAGGGAGGGAGGAAGGACGGCGGAGGCGACCGCAGGCAGCAGCAGCAGCAGCAGCAGCAACTAAGCTCCCGAGCGAGGAGGAAAGCGAGAGAGGCTACAGCGGGCGGAGCAGGAGGAGGGTTGCCGGGGGTCTTTCCCGGGCTGGGTGGGGCGGGGAAGGGGAGGGGAGAGGAGAGGAGAGGAGGGGACGCGCCAGTCCAAAGGAGGGGGGAGGACAGAAAAAGATGCCCGGAGGGAACCACCACCTCGTCCTTGAGGGGGGGGGCGTGTTACGCGGCGGGAGTGGGGGGACGGGGAAAGATTTTATTCTTATTTATTTTTATCCCCCCTCGCCTTTTTTTAAAAAAAATCGTATCAGAAGCACACAAAGGTGCTTCCTCCGGGGTTGCAAAGGATTTTTGCTGGAGGAACTCCGCTCAGGGTTTGCTGGAGGAACTCCGCTCAGGGGGACGCCCGAATGAGACTCCTTGCAAGTCCCCAAGATTTTTTTCTTTTCTCGACTGCCTGGCAATGTCTTGCTTTTGATCTGCTTTAGGTTGGGCAGAAGCTGGGCACTACAGAGACGGGCGCTCAAACCGCCACGCGGTCCTCGGGTCTCGAACTGCCGACTTGCCGAGGGCCGACCTTCTGCCAAGGCGAGCTCCTTAAGGACTGAGTCAGTGCAGCAGCCCCCTCCCCCTTTGCTGAAAAAACAACCCTTACTAGGGGAAGACGTGTGACCCTAAAGCATGCGATGGCCACGCTGGGGTCTCATTTATTTATTTATTTATTTATTTATATGTATTTATTTATTTTTGTCTAAGCCGTTTTGTTTCTCTTTTTTTTTTTTGCATAAGAGAGTAAACCAAACAAATCAAAAAACGTCTTGGCACTTTAAAGACCAGCTGTTGCGTTTCAGTGTTGGCTTCTTTGATTCTTGACTCAGGCATTTTATAAGAATTGCACCAATATACGGTGCCCCATAGCACTTGGTGCACTTTCTGGGCCAGTGATGGCCAACCTTTTAGAGACCAGTCAGTGCCCAAACTGCAACCCCAAACCCATTTATTTATCTCAAAGTGCTGCTAACACAGCAACAGAGGAGGAAGGAAACACTCCCATTGGGCTGCTGGGCAGAGGGGCGGAGCAAACTGTGCTGGGGGGAGGGAGGAAGCACTCCCATTGGGCTGCTGGGCAGAGGGGCGGAGCAAACTGTGCTGGGGGGAGGGAGGAAGCACTCCCATTGGGCTGCTGGGCAGAGGGACGGAGCAAACTGTGCTGGGGAGAGGGAGGAAGCTCTTCCATTGGGCTGCTTGGCAGAGGGCTGGGGCAAATTCTATGCTGGGGTGATTGCATGGGTGTCCACAGAAAGGGCTTGTGAGTGCCACCTCTGGCACGCGTGCCATAGGTTCGCCACCACTTTTCTGGGCGGTTCACAAGTTAATTAGCATTTTGCCCCCAGGCATGCTGGGTCTTCATTTTACCGACCCCGGAAGGAGGGAAGGCTAAGTCAACCTTGAAATCCTTTCAGGCTCAAACTCACAACATTCTGGCTGCATTACAGCAGTTGTAACCACTGCACCACCAGGCCTCTTTCTTTTTTTGGTCTTGCGTCTGATGTGGCATTGACAGAATAGCGGGTCGTTGGGCTTATGTGTTTAACTTTTCCTGTGTAGTAAAGCCCTCAAATTCACTCAATCCTGCTGCTCCTGAATTTTGATTTTTGATGTGTGAGGGACGAGAAATATTGGAAAAACCCGTTGACTCTCTTGTCTGCACCCTCCTCCACCAACTGTTTTTTTATATGAGCGCATGTTGCATTTGGAAAAGCAAACAAACTGTTAACTGCACAGTGTATACAGGAAATGTATGGATATAAATACAGTGGTACCTCGGACAAAGTCCGATTCGGATAAAGTCGCGGTTTTCATGCACACGTGATGCATTGCATAAATTCCAAAACCGCTTAAAAATGGACGTTATCTGAGGTATTTGTTATAGGAACCTCGGATAAAGTCCATTTTTGGACATCACCCATTTGATTCGGATAAAGTCCAAAATTGGATAAAGTCCAAACTTGTGGAACGGAGTTTGGACTGTATCCGAGGTTCTTCTGTACAGTAGAGATAGTAGCCAGCTAGTTGGGTGGGTTATGGAATCTGGCTCAGTCCAGAAACCAAAATTAGCAGATGAAGATTTGTTAAGATATCAGCCATCTGTCAGTCCGAAGAATATAGTACTAGTTAAAGGAACAGAAGGAGGTGCTGTTAACCAGAACATTATGCTCACTTTTACAAGCAAAGTTATGTGTACAATGCATAGACTTTGAATAAGTATAGGTGAACATTGGTTCAGATTTGGTCAGGTTCATATTTGCAAACTTAAGTTTCCACAGGTGATTTTCCTCATATCACAGTTAAATATCTAAATAAATACATTTATTGGAAGAACACCTTAGGAGAAGTGACTAAAAGTAACTTTTCTGATCAACCCCCTTTATTTTTGAGTGGGCGGACAAAAATTACATTGAGCTATACACTGAGCAATACTAGCGGATCTTATGAGAACTACTATATGTGGACAAGTGGCTTTCATTGGGAAGCTCATTTGTCTTTTGGGCAAAAGGGTTATACTGTATCACCCATCTAGCTGAATCTGCTTCTTTGGGCAGTTTACAATCGAAGAAGTTAAAAATAAACAGGTTAAAACAAGGTTAAAATACCAAAGAAACCAGATTGTTCTTAGGAAGGGCAGCCTTGGAACAAGAGTTTGCTTGAGATTGTTCAAAGAGTAGACAAAAATCTCCAAAGAGAGCTTTCCTGTTATGGGCCCTACCTGATATTGCTTCTGCAGCTAGTCATTGTTAAGAGAAGCAATAACACCAGGGGTTCTCAACCTTTTGAAGTCAGGGGCCGGGTCACACTCCCTCAGACAGTTGACGGGCCAAACTGGTGGTCCAGCTGCCGGCACCAGAACTACCTGCAGACTCATAAATGTGTTTACAGTGGCTGGAGCAAGGGCACAGCCCAGTTGATTTGGCGCCATGGCCAAATCAGGCCCACAGGCCGTAGGTTGAGAAATCCTGGATAACACAGCTACAACTTGCTTTTACTTGGCCAATTGAGTATTCAGAGGATACAGGGAGACTAAAACCTGATTTTCAGGAAAAACAAATGGTACACAGAAAGAGCCCCTTCGGAGATTGTAGTATTTTTGAACCACTAACGGGCATAGCCCGGGCAACGACAACCTTTTTGTGCCGACTAACCTTTCTCAATGGCTATAATTATGGATACCGAAGGGCAACCTCCGGGTTGGAGAGATAGGCAGGATATCTCTCAATGCCATTTCCAGGGAATCCTAAGCAGGTGAAGGCATCTGCTTGGGAATAATACCCTGAAGCAAATGGTGAGCCACTGTGTGAGACAGAATGCTGGACTGGATGGGCTCCTGTGGCCTGTTCCACCAAGGCTGTTCTTATGTTTATGTTATGTTCTCACACTAGGTCAGGTAGAAGGAACTACAGAATGAATTCACTCACCCAATGGTGACCACATTTTGGCAGTTTCATGTCTGGCTTAGACGTGAAGAAGAAGAGGGAGGAGAAGAAGAAACAAACATTTTACAGTATTTGACTTACCTGCAACCCAGTTCCTGGCTTGTTCAATAAAGCATGGTGAAAACAAACTATGGTTTACCATTATGGCCAGACTGTTGTATAAAAGCCATTGAACATGGGCATAGGAAGTAGTCATAGTGAGAGTACAGTAATCCATTACTCTTTCTAAACAGCACTCCTGCTTTTAGTTCACAGATGGAACTGTTTTATCTAAGTATGTCTCTGATGACACATTAGCTAAAATATTAATGTGCAACGTAGTTACTTTAAAGTTGTGGTGGAAGTGGATTGAAGACACATTTTCTGTCTTGAAAACACACAGACTGAGCTTCTGCAAACAATCAAACCATCTCTGTCTACCCCTTGGATTCTTTCCTGTGTTTTGCCCGCATGTTAGCAGCATTTACCGATGGCAAAAACAACACAAGATACTGTCTTATTAGCAGGTTCCACACACCCCATGTTCTTTATTTGACATATTACAAGACTGAAGAGGATTCACTTTCTATCATAGAACAGAAACGTAAGACTTGTTGATGTCTCTTGAATGTTTCTCCACGTGATGTTTTTCTATTAAACCACAGTATTTTATCAAGATTGATTTTATTCTCACATTTTAGCATTATTTAGCCAGGTGGTTTTTACATCGGATGAGGGAAATAGCTGGTCTTGCCCTCAGCCCATCATCAGTTTCCTCAGCTGGAAATCGACTGAAAAGGAGTGGTGTCTGTTGCATGGAGACTCTTTGCATGACAATATAAATTTGAACAAATAAATAAATAAGAATTAGAGAAAAATCAGGATTTCTGCTTGTGCAAAGAACCTCCAGGCAAACAGGCATCTCTCCAGAATGATCTCTTTCTATCTGAGCAGAGCAATGACAAAGGGGACAAGGCTAAGCACTTCTTTCTTTCCATGATGAATCCAACTGGGTAAACAACACCTGAGTACAGCTTTGGTTTCAGATCTATGCACAGGCTCCTATTTTTCAACCTAGTGCAGTGGTGGGCATCAGCAGGTTCGCGCCAGTTCACGAGAACTGGTAGCAGAAATTCTGGCTGACCCTGCCCATCCAAGTTTTTAAATAAAGTAGCCCTAATTCAGGGCTTTCCCCCTGGCACCCACCATACCATGCCCACAGTGTGGTAGTAAAATTTTTGGAGCCCACCACTGGCCTAGGCCAAGCCAAACAGAGTTGAAGAAGACAATATAAGCCTGGTTTGCCCCAGAGCTCTATATTAGGATATGCAGGTCAAAAGATCCTAAGTGAGAATATTTGTGTTTAAGCACTTTTACTTGCCAAAGGACATGAAACTCAGAGCATGACCAGACAGAGGTGTATAACTCAGTAGCTGGAGCTCTTTGGGTTTGATCAATGTTATGGCTTTCACATTTTTTAAAATGTAGAACACTCCCTTTTTAAGCTGTTGTGCTCTTTTTCTGACATCATGCTAGGACTTCATTTTTCTTTTTCAAGCACTCGTAATAACGATTGTGAAAGAAAGCAGGGAAGGTGGAGGAAACAGGAGTGTAAATAACCAAATGAGGACCAGGTGGAGTGATCCAATGACATGTCTAGATCCTTGGCATATTTCTTCCAAATATTGGCTATCGTCAGTGGTGGGCATCAGCAGGTTCACACCAGTTCACCAGAACCAGTAGCAGAAATTCCGGCTGGTCCCACTCATCCATGTTTTGAAATAAATGCAGGGCTTTCTCCCTGGCCACGCCCACCATACCACGCCCACAGTGTGGTAGTAAAAAAAAATTGGAGCCCACCAATGGCTATCATGGCAATCAGCCATGATGATTGTCCTGGGAACAATATAATGCAGTGACCTTCCATTTACCTTCTGCATCACAGTGTGACACCTGTACCACTGACTCAGTTCTGCGGGTCCTGAGTCCTTTTGGCACACAAAGTCCTCATCAGTCACAGACCAGTATTGATGAAACTGATGCCCTACATCAAGATGGATTCAAGTGGGATTCGACGACGGCGATAATATTTTTGAAAAATCTTCTAGGAACAATATCAAGATTGGCTACTAGAATATATTCCAGGAAATTTCTAATGTGCTGGTATCAGTATAGTGCCATGATGGCAAACCTTGGCACTCCAGGTGTTCTTGGACTTCAATTCACAGAAGCCCAAGTTATTACTCCTGCTGATCAGGGCTTCTGGGAATTGAAGTTCACGAACACCTGGAGTGCTAAGGTTCGCCATCACTGGTGCATAGCATAATTCTTTTTGCAAAAAAGCAAGGATAAAATAATATCCATGTGACCTCCTCTAAATAATGACTAGGCTACCGCGTTTCTATTTTACAAGAAGTTGCATGGTTTCTTCTACCTTGATTTTATGGGATTATGGGGTAAGCGCTGGACTGGGCTTTATGGAGCCCCCCTGGTGTGCTGGCTAGTCGTCCCCCCTGCGCCACTGCCCCCCATACACACACGTCACTTGCTTCACCCGTGGGGCATCCTCCTCTGTGCAGCCCAGCCCGGGGCTTCCACGCGACTGCTGGCAGCATGGCCTGCATCTCCAGGCAACGGCCAGCTCTTCCGGAGACACAGCAGTTGCCTGGAGACAGGCCACGCTGCCAGGAGAAGTGCAGAAGCCCCAGGCATGGAGCCTGGCTATCCCCCCCCCCACACACACACCCTTGAGAACCCCCACCGACCCAATGGCTGCCTTACCTGTGTGGCGTCCTCCTCCATGGAGCCTAGCCCAGCGCTTCCGCTTCACCTCGCGCCTGTGAGGGCACCTAAGTCGCGGATCGGGTGCTGGCACTCTCTTGGGCTAGGCACCCAAAACCCCAGTCCATGCACAGTTCCCGGCGTCAGGCATGGGCCGAACAGAGCACCCCAGTCGGCCCATGCCTGCCAGAGAAGGGCCTTGGCTTCTCCATCAGGCATGGGCCGAAGGGAGCACTCCGGTCGGCCCATGCCTTCTGGAGAAGGGTCGCCCACCATCCTCTGGCCAAAATAGCAGCCAGCCAGTGGAGCCTTCCAACTGGGGAGGCAGTAATACGCATGCGCGAGAATCCATCCAGGCGCAAAAGCCTGCCCGGAGTTCCAAGCATCGCTGCCTAGAAACTCCGGGCAGACTTCTGCACCTGTGCGGATTCTGGCACATGCGTATTACTGCCTCCCAGGCATTTCATGCTGCTGGTGGGGGGGCTTTGTGGCTGGCTTTTGGGGTGAAAGACCCCGAAATAGTCTGCCGGTCCCCTACAACGGCCACCGCAGAAGTGTGAGGTAGGCGGGGGTGCCATTTCCAGGGCTCAGGGTGCAGGCGGCGCACTGTGTATTGGTAGCATACAGCATGACACCTTGGTTTTAGTTATATAGATAGATTCTGGTGTGTTACCACCACCACCACCACATTTAAAATGTTCAGCTTTTTCAATGAAAACAAAAGGCCAGCGTACACATTCTGTACAGGTATAAATGCCTTTGGAATTGTACTACATCTTTCTGAAAGGATACGATTTAATGTGGTGTGGTTATTTATTATGGGAAATATGAATTTGTCAAAAGTCAACACATCACCTTGTTGTAGATGCCAAATTATAGTTCCATTTTTTAAAAAAATCTTTTTTTTTAATAGTACTGTATTAAAATACTTATTTGGAAATAAGAGAGAAAGATTAATTACAGATTGGCATAGTCCTCTAAAGCAATATTGCTATAATTTTATATTAATTTAAACATTATTTTAAATATATATTTGGTCACCAAATACATTTGGTCATGCTGCTATATTTTTTTAAAAAATATTATCATTATTGCACTATAATAATCTAACATTATGGTTTGGAAAAAATAATACTGTATAATAATATAGTTTTTTATGGTTCTAGCTAGCCCCTTCTTTCATCTCTTTCAAAACAATGTGTTTTGGTGGTATTTAATGCTATGTGAGATGCAAACAGAAGGTTCCCTATAGATGTTGTTAGACTGCAACTCCCATGTTTCCTCACTAGTGGAATGATGGCTAAGACTGATGGATTTGCAGTTCCAACACCATCTGGGATGGCATAGCTTCCCACCTCTGTGCTAATGGAAATATTAATTGAAAAAAATTAATGAGTTCATAAAATTATGCCAAATACTTACTAGATCTCTCAAGGCACAACTTGCTTTGAAGCAGCCTAACTTGTAGTGAGATTAATCTTTGAACATCTTGAGTTAGCCCCACATAATTTATTACTTTGTGTTTCTAACTTATCTACAATACGATACGATAAATCTTTATTGTCATTGTCCTGTACAGAACAACGAGATTGAAAAAAATCTACTTATCAACTTAACAAGACGTAACATATTACAACTACAGTAATACCTCATACAAAGTCCGCTTCATACAACATTGAATTAAGTCCGCTTCATACAACATTGAATTCATACAACATCGCCTAATTTCTTGAAAAAAGTTACCTCATACAAAGTCACTCGACTTTGTATGAGGCATTCAGTTTTTCTCAGGTTGCATTGTGCCTGGGCAGTATAAAAGACAAGACACATGCATGCATTGCTCTTGTGGGTTTTGCACAAGACATAGAGTGTTTAGGAGTTGTTCTGAGTGTGATTTTGGATTTTTTTAAAATTTTCATCAGAATTTTTAGAAGTATTCCTGGGATTTTTGCAGCATTCTTCAGGTTCTTGGACAATCAGGGTTGTTTGACATGTTTTTGTAATGTTTTTAGCCTTTAGACAATGATTTCTTAAAGTTCTGTCAGTTTCCTTGACTTTGTCTTGAAGTCTGTGCTGTTACAGTACAATGTATCTCTATGGAAACGACGTTGTATGAGGCATCGCGGCAAGGATTTGGACGTTGTATGAGGCATCGTGGCTAGGATTTTGCATGCCTCATACAAAGTCCAAATCCGTATAAAGTCCAAACTTATGGAACCAAGTTTGGACGTTGTATGAGGTATCACTGTATACAGAAAACATATCTACATACTCCCACCCCACAAATACACATTTAACCCCTTAAATACTAAAAAAACAGAGCTCCCTCATAAACTGCATTTCGCTTCATTTCATCTCTCAGTAATTTAGAATTTAATTAAAAGATCAAACCACATAGAGGGATTCTAAAAGCAAAGTAATCACACATATACGGCCCCATAGTGCTTCTAGAAGTATCTATGGTATGATGTAAAATACTAATCAGATATCACATCCAACAAAATATAGGTTATCATTATACCACTGTAAGCATCTCAGACATTCTCAAGAAAAAAACAGTTTCCATAATTCTTTAATGCCAATCCAGGTATTTAATTATATAAATCTATACCTATAACAAGGCCCCTTAACCGTTGGGTTCATTCAAAGGTTCCCGCACCAGGCCCAACCATCCCTGACCTAGCCCTCTGCACTCACCGTAACCCCTGCCTTCCCAACGCCACAGGGTTTTGGTGGTCGCCAGTGGGGCAGCTGCCCCACGAATGCAACAAAAAAACTACAATTCCCAGGGTCCTCTGCACTGCGCAACCCCTCAGCCAATCAGGCTGAGGGATGCGAGCACAGAGGGGGCCGGGAACATGCGCGCTAACTTAAAAAAAAAACCCGGGAGCGGAAAGAAAGACTTTGAAAGACCCAGCCGGAGCCAGGAAAAGGTAAGTGTGGTTGGTGGGGGTTAGGGGCTGGGTGGGTGAGGCACAGCCCCAGTAACCACGCCGCCGCTGCCCCACCACCTAGCCCCCCTTCCCTAACCCCCACCGACTGCACTTACCTTTTGCTGTCTCCAGCTGGATCTCTCAAATTCTTTCCATCTAGGCATGGCCTGCGTAGGGAGAAGCACCCGCCTTTCCTTCTGTCCCTGTGGGTGACGTAGCCTCCACGCTCGCATGGGAAAAGGAGAGGCTGGAGCACCTCCTGGCCTACCAGAGAGAAGGACTCGCTTCTCTCTGGGTTGGCTGGGAATTCCCAGCCAACCCAGAGAGAAGCAAAGCCCCTCCATGATGGAGATTCATTCTCTCCGGGAGGCAAAGGTGCTGCAGAGAGGGGATCCCCCCGCAGGACACCCCGTTATTAAAGAGAAGAAACCAAGCAGTTTCTTCTCTTTAAAAACGGAGTGTTTGGGAGGGGGTGGAATCGATCGCCTCTCCCAGGTCTCTTGGGTACAGAAGGGTTAGGGGGACAGACTCCTTTTGTCCCCCCAAACCTTCCAAACCCAGGGGACCAGGGAGAGGGGATCGATTCCCCCCCAAACACTCCGTTTTAAAGAGAAGAAACCGCTTGCTTTCCTCTCTTTAATAACGGGGTGTCCTGTGGGGGAATCCCCTCTCTGCCTGGTCCCCTGGCTCTGGAAGGGTTGGGGGGACAGACCCCTTTTGTCCCTCCAACCCTCCCAAACCCAGGGGACCAGGGAGAGGGGATCGATCCCCCCCAAACACTCCGTTTTTAAAGAGAAGAAACCGCTTGGTTTCTTCTCTTTAATAACGGGGTGTCCTGTGGGGGAATCCCCTCTCTGCCGGGTCCCCTGGCTCTGGAAGGGTTGTGGTGACAGACCCCTTTTGTCGCCCCAACCCTCCCGGAAACAGGAGACCAGGGAGAGGGAATCGATACCTCCCCCAAACACTCTGTTTTTAAAGAGAAGAAACCGCTTGGTTTCTTCTCTTTAATAACGGGGTGTCCTGCAGGGGGATCCCCTCTCTGCCTGGTCCCATGGGTTTGGGGGGGGTTGGGGTTGGGGGGGACAATACACACACACACACAACACTCCTGCCTTGCCAGAAATGTTTAATGTGTGTGTTGGTGGTTGGAGTGATATTGTATGGGTGGTGGTGGTTGTGCACACCCAAAACCACCCCTAACCACCAACACACACTTCAAAAATGCCCAGCTGGCCGGGCACAAATATGCTAGTGTCACTATAAAACTTCCTTGGTGCCCCTTCTGGCTTTTCACAGAATCATAGAGTCATAGAACAATGGGGTTGGAAGATGTCTTTAAAGCCATTAAGTCCAACTCCCTACTCAATGCAGTAATCCATGTCAAAGTATATCTAATGTATGGCGGTCTAACTTTCTCTTGAATTCCTCATGTGCTGGAGCCCTCATCACCTCCAGAGGTAATTGGTAACATTGTCATACAGTACTGCTAACATATCTAACAATTAGGAAGTTATTCAACCAATATCTGGCATCCTGGAACTTGAGCCTATTGTTATGCGCCCTGCACGTATGACAACCTTCCAAGTATTTGAAGAGTGCTATCATGTCTTCCTTCAGACTTCTTTCCTTAAGGCCAAACATGCCCATTTCTTTCACTGTTTCTTTGCAGGGCTTGGTTCTACTTCCTTGATCCTCCATATTGCCCTCCTCTAGGGCCGTAGCCAGGATCTAGAGTGGGTTGTTGGTTTTTTTGGTGGGAGGGGGAGTTTTGAGGAGGGGCAAACAATTTTCGGGGGGGGGGCAACAATGTCACACTCACATATATAACATTGGCATCACAGGGTGGGTTCAGGGGGGGGCTGTTAGCTCAGGAGGGTTTTTGCCCCCTCTGGCTACGGCCCTGCCCTGTCCTCCTCTGAACCTGTTCCAGTTTGTCTGCATCCTTTGTAAAACAGGGTGTCTAGAACTGGACACAGTACTTCAGATGAGGCCTAACTAGTGCTGAATAGAGGGAGACTAGTACCGAACGGGTACTGATTTTTTGATCCTTTTCTACCAACATAAGGGCATATACAGTCAAACAACATACGAATGGCTCAACTTACAAAAAACTTGTGATACAAAAAGCAATCTCTGATTTTTTTTACAAGGTATGAATTTTTAATGGGATTTTTTTTCAAAATACAAAAAAGTATACAGTGGCTTCAAGTGGCCACTTCTGGTAATGCAATGTGTTTTCATTGTGTTTTGAGATACAATTTTTTCCGGGATACAAAACCCCCAGAGGAACAAATTAATTTTGTATCTCGAGTTTTGACTGTAGTTGTATTCTTGTTAGATCCTGCAGGCCCGAATCCTGTTGCATGATTGCATAAGCATCCTATGCACTCACCCTACTCTGGTAAGTTCCCTATTACACACTTGTGAAAATGGGATATTGATCTTTTACTTTCAAACAGTGCTACTAAAATCAGTGAAACTTGTACTGGACACAGTACTGTACTTTATAATAGCTGCTAGAACACATTTTGGTACAAATAATTTCAATAAAGAAATATTAATGAAGAACAAGCAGTTGCCTTGATTTTACTTTCTTTAATTTACAGTTATGATTAGTGTCAGGCAGCACACATTTCTACTTTGGAATATCTCCCATTGAGTTACAGTGGTGTCCCCCAACCATTTTAGGTCCATGAATTTGATGGGGCTCACTGTCTCTTGTCCTGGTTCACAAGGTGACCACCAGTTCAGTTGGACTCAATGTCAGGTATGTAGCCTTTTAGTTCCATGAGAGAGGTCTGAAAAACACTGGTGGACCACCCTGTATACAAGGCGTGCTAGCTTTTTAGAAGTTCCCTCATAATTTCTTTACAGTTCTGAATTTGTAGGCAGTAACAGATTAAATGAATTCCATTGCATGCAAGAAGGTTGTTTACAGACATTCCTTTCTCTCCCACGTGTGTTGTGAAGAAACGAAGGATATCCCAACACTGCATTCTAAAGAATTTCATATTGTAGTTTTCATCAAAGCTAGGAGAAAGTCCAAATTTACTAAAATTAAAGCAACATGAATCCAACAGTTTAACAGGTTTTTGGATAATGTAATTTTAAGATTGAAGACATCAACTTAAACCCTGAGAGCAACAAAACGAAGGCAGCTGCATACAACAAATAATAGGTCACATTATTATTTGCATTTTTCATATTTATTGTTTACACATTCAATTTTTCAAAATGTTCAAAACCATATGCAACAATAAAATATAGAAATGAAATATAAACCATATGAAACCATGAATGAGCTCAATGATAAAGATAATTGAAATGTTAGCTATTTCTCTATATGTACTTTCCATGTGGAACATCTCATAACACCAACCTTAGGAAAGGGAAGGCGAAAAGGGGTGATTATACTGACATTCCACAAAGTTTTGGGACATTTCCTTCAGAAGATAAGTCACAAATCTCATATAAAATATGGGTGGAAGAGGAAGTTTGCGGTTTTGCCTTCAAAATTGGACACATTGCCTGACTGTAGGGTTGCCAGGGCAGCAGCGAGACCTGAGAGTGGTCCTTGTAATGTCTTTGGGTCCTCTGGTTCAGTGGTGGGCATCAGCAGGTTCGCACCAGTTCGCCAGAACTGGTAGCAGAAATTCTGGCTGGCCCATCTAAGTTTTGAAATAAAGTAGTCCTAATTCAGGTGCAACGCAAGGCTTTTCCCCTGGCCACAGCATACCATGGCCACAACTTGGTAGTAATTTTTTTTGAAGCCCACCACTGCTCTGGTTCCATGTCACAGAGGAAAAGCAGTAAAGGTTGAGAAGGGGATTAAAACTTTCTGAGCAAGCTGGTTGTGGAAGCAACCACACACAAAAAAACCAACAAACCCAAATGAATAACAATTTGAAAAATCTACTGGGTCATATGATAATCTGAAACTAGGACTGGGAGATGTACAGTTGTTGCCATTTCAATAAGGGCTCACATCCTATCTGGCTTTTCCTAGAGAACAAATGACACCTGAGCAATTTTGCAGGCTATACTGTGCAGCTGTTGGAATTGTTGAACACTCCTTGCTAGATCATGAGAAGTTCCTTCTGCAGGCTCACAAGTTAGAGATGGGCGTTATGTACCCTGTTTAATAGATGGCATGGTGGCCCCCAAGGACATCCACCCACCAGTCTTCTCCCCATCTTCTGTTTCTCTGTTGCACTGGCATTGTGCAAACATAATACATACACAAACATACCAGTGAGCCCTGGTACCCACTGGGAAAGTGTGGAGATGGGTGCACAGGCTTTAAAGCCATGTTCACATTGCAACCACTGCCTTGGGCTGAGGTGTCCTCAGCTATTGGCTCCAGGGACTCCATACTATCATTGCTGAACCTAGGGTAGAGGAATGGGGTACACTGAAAGGTTGGGCACCTTGTACCTCCTACTCCAATAGTCTACAGGAAGGCCTAGTTGTCTTCATTAGCTCCCTGTTGCTTACTATCTTTAGCTACATGCCAGTTCCTTTCACCGATTCACCAGAGTCTCCAGTACAGGGTTGGGATGGAGTTTTCAGCGGTAAAGCCGTCCAAGCTGATGGCCTTTAGGAAGTGCCATTAATGTTGGGCTAATGGAGGTACCTAAGCACTGGAAACTTGTCTTGTTTCCAAAGTATCTGCTGCAACTGCTAGTGGTGCCTCTTATTTCACCAGACCCTCTTCTGGTTACTTATGAGAGCACTGAGCTGGGGTTCAGCTTGGCACCAGGGCCACTGTTTTAATGGCTTAGGCAGGATGACAATATGTGTCCCCTTCTGTGTCCTTTTCTAGGGCTGAAACTGACCTATCTCTCAGTCTGTGGATCCTAGAGCAGTAAGAGTTGGTTATTGACGAGAATGTAGAAAATAAGAGGAAGTTCTCCAGAGGCCTCTGTCTAGTCTCCATGTCAGATGATGATGTTGCAGTCTCCACTTCTTCCTTTAAGCATGGTGCTCTTCATACTGCCTCCACCCCAGTCATACAATCCAGCTGTGACTCCTCCCGCTTGGGGTCTCATCCTGCTTTCCATGCCCTTGAGCTGTCCTCCTGCTAGGGGCCCCTAGTACTCTCTTGGAGGGCATGGATCTGAGGCAGATGGCCTGCGAGGGACATGATGGGACCAAACTGACTCCATTTTATATTTCAGCCATTTTGTGTTTCTGTAAAGTCATATACACACATGTTATGCAATTAACTGCCAGAATAAAATTTGGAGATGGGAGGAGCAAGTTAAACAACTGACCTATAGTAAAGGTAAAGGTCACCCTTGCTCAAAACCCCTTGTATCGGACTCTAGGGTTCGGTGCTCATCACCACTTATAGCTAAAGAGCCAGCACTATCTGCATTTGCAGACATTTCTGTGAACATGTGGCAGGCATGCCTCTACACTGGAGTGCACGGAATGCTGTTTACCTTCTCACTGAAGTGGTACCTATTTATCTACTTGCAATTTCTTGCTTTCAAACTGCTAGGT
The DNA here is from genome assembly GCA_035047305.1 of Bradypodion pumilum. Classification (NCBI taxonomy): domain Eukaryota; kingdom Metazoa; phylum Chordata; class Lepidosauria; order Squamata; family Chamaeleonidae; genus Bradypodion; species Bradypodion pumilum. Next base: position 188,425,357 of record JAWDJD010000001.1, on the reverse strand, counting down.
TGGCAGGAGCTAGGACAGAGACGGGAGCTCATTCTGTTATGCAGTACCTGAGTCTCAAACTGCTGTCCTACAGACCTTCCAGTCGTCAAGTTCAGCATCTTAACCTCTTGAGCCACCGCAGTCCCAACTTACCTATAGAAAGTATAAATACAGTGATACCTCATACAACGTCCAAACTTGGTTCCACAAGTTTGGACTTTATATGGATTTGGACTTTTTATGAGGCATGCAAAATCCTAGCTGCGATGCCTCATACAACGTCCAAATCCTTGCCATGATGCCTCGTACAACGTCGTTTCCATAGAGATACATTGTACTGTAACAGCCCAGCCTTCAGGGCAGTCAAGGAAACAGACAGGAAACTGACAGAACTTTAAGAAATCATTATCTAATGGCTAAATACATTACAAAAACATGTCAAACAACCCTGATTTTAGGGGACAAACCAACCTGAGGAAAAACCCCAATGCCTCATACAAAGTTGCAGTGACTTTGTATGAGGCAACTTTTTTCAAGGAATTAGGCGATGTTGTATGAATTCGATGTTGTATGAAGCGGATTTTGTATGAGGTATTACTGTAATGGTTAAATGTTTTGTTCAGGGCTTCTCTCTCTCTCTTTCCTGGTTGAGAGAAGTCTGGCTGCCTTTTTGAATCCAGTAAACATTGCTGAAATAAATCCTGCTGGCCTGATTACTTAATTGGGATCTGAGAATTCAGATGGTCACAACAATCAGTTAGAGCATCCTCCTCACATCTTCCCTCCTGTAGTGAAACTCCCCCACCCACAAAGCCCGAGAAACACAGCAATTTTCCTAGCCAAGAGATAAAGATTGTTTAGGTCATGCCCAGCGATCTGGCAGCTGTAGCTGCTGGATGTTAACATCCCCCCCAATCCAGGTATTAGCAGCTGCTGCTATTTTTACACTACATACAACAGGCTAAAAGAGTAACATTAAGACTCCTGTTTGTGCTGAAGAAAGAATACCAAAGGTATATGTCTCAGTTTCTTCAGATGCTTGTAGAAACCACAATATTGCCCTAGAAGGAATATCACAAATCACCGAATTAAAAGCCTAGACTGTGGAGACAAACAGCTGGACACAAATATCAGGAAGAGTTCCTCCTTTGTTGTGTTGCCAGGAGAGCTGAGTCATAACTGTGCTAACAAACAAAGTATGTTCAAAAAATTATCACATCACATTTCACCTCCTTAGTAGAAGTTAGACATGTCTTGTGTCACGTAAAAGTTCTCATTAAATTTCCCAACACTGGCATTCTGGAGCTCTAGGGAGGAACGATTCTATGCAATTCTATGCAATTCAAAAACCTGTGTGATCATATGCCTAGCATGCCTCTTAACTCCTAGGCTCTTGCTCTTTCCAGCTGGCCATCTTGCAGGTAGCCATATCCTTACTGCAGCCACCAGCCTTAATATAGTAACTGGTGGCAGGAGACTAGCTGTAGAAGGCATGTTTACTGCTCCTTTACTAGTGGTGTAGAAGAAAAAAGGTTGTCTTCTTCCTCCTAAATCAGGGCTTCATTTCTGCCCTGAGGGTTTTTAGTGTAAGGGACCAAAGACAATGAAACAGCCGAAGGGTTGGCTTAACACAGGTTTATTGCATGATGATCCGGAGGAACATGTGGTAATGGCGGATGGGTAGCTCAATATATACAGCTGGCTATACATTTGAATGTGGCTCGTCGACAGACTATTGGTTGCTGCCTGCGTGACGTCGTAGAAGGTCACGCCCTTCTTGACCAGGTGAAGAGGTGGCGGGGAATCTTCCTGCGCTGCTGATCCAGGTGAATCTGAGCCATGAGAGCTGGACGCTCGCTATTGCCATCTAGTGGTCACTAGCTCGCGTCCCCTTATCAGGTTTACATTGATACAGCTGAAGGTTATAATGTTGCACACAGAAAGGTTACATTGTTAACACATGGCTAGGTACATTGTTAAAGGCACAGCTTTACAGAACACAACATCCCTCCCCCCTAGGATGAGACGAAGTCTCTCAGCCAAGATGGCTTATTGCACGTGCGTTTGGGCCATGATGAGGGCTGACCCCCCCCCCGGGGGCGCTACTGCTTCTTTGTTCCCTGGTCCCTTGTCCTGTAATGGGAGAGGGAGACTCGTTAGTGGCTTGCCGCGGTTTGGCGGCCTTAGGGGAAGGGAAAAACTCCATTGTGGGCAGACCGGGGGCGATCGGGGCTAACGAAAAACCCCTCTTCTCGCTTGGACGGGTGGGGGACCACTCCGAAAAACTCCCCCGGTTCTGAAAATCAAATTCTAACTCAGTTGGGGTATCCGCATTTGTGGGGGAATTCCGCGAGATATGTATGGGGTCGGGTTCCTCCTCCTCAGAAAAATCCCCCAGGATATCTATGGGAACATCCCCCCTTTCCACCTCCCCCCTTGGTGGGGACCCGCGACCCCCTTTTCCTCCCCCTTGGGCTGAACGGGTGGGGGAGAACCCTAACGCTGATTTTTTCTCTGTTTGGTCTGCGCCCTGCTCATCGGGGACCCTGCGTCAGAGTTGGTCCGTGTGCCGCCTCCACAGTAGCCCTGTACTGGTTTCCACGTGGTACGACACGGGGCCGGTTTGCTCCACAACTACGCCCGGTACCCAGGCTGGGCCCGTGCTGGCGTAATTCCTGCAGTGCACGGGGGCGCCTACACTGAAACTCTTTGTGGCCTCTAGCCCAATGTTCCTTCCCTTGTCCTCTACCCTCGTGGGGTCTAGCCTAGTAAGGATGGTGGTCAGTTTCCTACGCATTAAGAGCTCTGCGGGGTCACCCTGTACCCTAGCAGAAACTGACACACTTGTAGGTTCAGATCCCCGGGGCCCATGCGCCGCAACGCGTCCTTCGTGGTGCGGACGAGGCGCTCCACTTGACCATTGGTGGCTGGGTGAAACGGGGCGGAGGTGATATGCCGAACGGCGTTAATCTCCATGAATGCCCTAAACTCGGAGGACGTGAAACAACTAGCGTTGTCGCTAATTAATGTGTCGGGTATGCCGAACGTGGAAAAGAGCCTCCGCAAATGCTTAATGGTCTGGGCCGAGGAGGTGCTCGTGACTGGGATAACCTCCAACCACTTGGAGAAGGCGTCCACGACAAGAAGAAACAGGGTGCCTCTGAACGGGCCCGCGAAATCAATGTGCACCCGGGACCACGGCCCCTTAGCCGCGTCCCACTCCCTGTGGGGAAGGCGGGCCTCCTCTGGTCTGGAGCATTGGCAACTTTCACAAGTGCTGACCATGTGCTCGATGTCGGCGTCCAACTGGGGCCACCAGAAGTAGCTCCGGGCCAGCGCTTTGGATCGCACGATGCCGGGGTGGCTGACGTGCAGCAGTTTGAGCACCCGCGGCCGAAGGGAAGTGGGAATCACCACCCGCTGCCCCCACAAGAGGCACCCCCTCTCTAGGGACAGCTCTAACTTTTTCCTGAAAAATGGGGCGAACTCCTCTGCTGGGGAGGATGCCGGCCACCCTTTCTGCACCCAGGAGCTAACTGCCGCTAACGTCTTGTCCTTCTCTGTCGCTTTGGCAATGTCAGCGGGCACTACGGGGGGCGAATCCAGCACCTCTATCATAAGAACCTGATGGTCTTGCTCCCCCTTGCTCACCTGGCTGGGCGTCAGGGGGAGGGGAGACCTTGATAGAGCGTCCGCATGGCTGATCTCTTTCCCGGGCCGGTAGACCAACGCGTGCTGGTACGCGTTGAGAAAAATAGCCCACCTGAGCATCCTCGGGGACAGGATCTGTGGCGTGGGCTTATCTGCGGTAAAAATGCCTAGCAGGGGTTTGTGGTCCGTTACAATGGTGAAGGGGCGGCCATACAGAAAATCGTGAAATTTTTTCGTCCCCGCAACTATCGCTAGTGCCTCCCTGTCCGTCTGTGCGTAATTTCTCTCCACTTGGGACAGGGACCTGGAGTAAAATGCTATCGGGGCCTCCCTTCCGTCTTCCCGCACGTGGCACAGCACCGCCCCCACCCCCACCGGGGATGCATCACAGGTCAGGACTACCGGGCGTTTGGGGTTGAAATGGGTCAGTATGGCATCAGACGCTAGGAGACTTTTTAGTTCACTAAATGCCCTTTCTTGGTCATCGCCCCACTTCCATGTCTGGTCTTTTTTTAGCAGTTTGTGTAGCGGTTCAGCCACTGCTGCCTTCCGGGGGAGGAAGGAGTGGTAAAAGTTGAGCAGCCCTAGGAACGACTGCAGCTCGGGCTTGGAGGTGGGGTGGGGGGCTTTCTTAATGGCGGCCACCTTGGATTTGGATGGTTTTATCCCCTCAGGAGTCACACAAAACCCTATGAACTCAACCTCGGTCACGAAGAAGACGCATTTGTCCTTTCGCAGTCTCAACCCCGCTTTTTCGAATATTGTCAGGACCTTCCCCAACCTCTTGGCCAATTCGACCCGACTCCCCCCCGTTATTAACACGTCATCAAAATAAGGCAACACCCCCTCTAGCCCCTTCAGGAGGCGTTCCACGAGTGACTGGAAAATTCCAGGTGCCGAATTTACGCCGAACTGAAGGCGCGTCACCTGGAACGCCCCCTTATGGGTGACTATGGTCTGCGCAGCAGCTGCGGCAGGGGACACCGTAAGCTGCTGGTAGGCCTGTGCTAAGTTGAGCTTAGCGAAACACTTTCCCCCGTGTAACCTGGCCAGCAGATGGCTGACTACCGGCACCAGATACGCATTCGGGCGGATCGCCTTGTTGATGGTGCACTTGTAATCGGCGCATATGCGGACCTCCCCATTGGCCTTTAGTGCGGTTACAATTGGAGTTTCCCACTCCGCAGAATCAACAGGCACAAGGATTCCCTGGCCCACCAATTTGTCCAGTTCCGCCTCTATCTTGTCCTTGAGTGCGAACGGCACCCAGCGTGGTTTGAGTCGAATTGGGCGGACCTCCGGGTCTAGGTCGAATGTCACTGGGGGCCCCTTGAATTTCCCCAGTCCTTTTTTGAAAACTTCAGGGTGCGCCTCGCACACCTCCTGAATCGGGTCAGTCCCAACGGCGTGCATCCCAACGGCGTGCACCCCCCCAATAAACAAACCCAGGGGCTGAAACCATTGAGTCCCGAGGAGGCTGCAATCTCCCCCTTTAAGCACGACTAGAGGGAGAGACGCGGCGTGCTTCTTGAATTTAACCTGAAATTCTCCAACCCCCAACACTGGAATGCTGTTCCCTTGCACGTCCCGTAGTGTGGACCTCAACGCTTTGAGCTTGGGTCGCTTGTGGGGGGCAATTCTCAAAAACTCCCTCTGGGAAATGATTGAATATGAGGACCCTGAGTCAATTTCCATTCTAATGGGAACCCCTTGAACTAGTACCTCAACAAAGTAGCGGGGGTGTCCTGCGGACACGCTGAATACTGGGGCGTCGTCCTCGCTGCCGTCGGAGATGCGGCCCACGCCGTCCTGCTTCCGCGTGGCCTGAGCACCGTCCTTGGGTCTCGTTGGGCGGTCTTGTCCCGCGGAACGGTCTGCCGAGCTTCTCCGGGTCTCGCGCCTCTTCCTGCACACCTTGGCGATGTGCCCGCGGCGGCCGCAGTTGTGACACTCGGCCTTCCGAAACGGGCATTTTACGCGGTCGTGGGCCGCTCCACAGCCGTCGCACCGCCGGCTCTCTTTCCGGACCCTCCGGACGTCCTCGTCGTCGCTGCTCTCCGCGGACGACCTCGAAGCTCGCCGGGCTGCATGCACCGGAGTCTCTGCCTTGCTCGACCTCGGCCGCCAGTCCTGGAGTTCTTGTACCCCAGCCTTTGTAGCTTCCGCGGCCTGTGCCGCTCTGATGACCTCCTGCAACGTGGGAGGCGGCTCTTGGTTCATTAATGTGCGCTGGGTTTCGGCGTCGTTCAGGCCGCACAGCACACAGTCCCGGAGGGTGATTTCGACATTCTCCCATTTGCACGGGCCGGCCGCCAGCCGCAGGGCCGCCACGAATGTGGCGACCGTCTCCCCGGGCGCTTGGACTCGCCTCCAGAACGCACTCCGAGCGGGAAACATCGCCGTGGCGGGCCGGATGTGCTCACGCAGCATCTGCATGAGTTCCTTGGCCTTGAATTCACTCACCCTCCTCGGTGCGATCAGGTCCACCAAGGTCCTTTTGGTTTCTTGTCCGAGCATCCTGGTGAAGATGGCCCTTTTCTTTGCCTCTTCCGTGACTTCGGACTCAATCAGTGCTGCCTGGAAGTCCATTTCGAAGATCTCCCAGTCGCCCAGTTTCCTGATTTCGAAACCGGCGCATGTCTTGGTCCCGTGGGCTGCCATCATCCCACCTTCGTCGCCAATTTAGTGTAAGGGACCAAAGACAATGAAACAGCCGAAGGGTTGGCTTAACACAGGTTTATTGCATGATGATCCGGAGCAACATGTGGTAATGGCGGATGGATAGCTCAATATATACAGCTGGCTATACATTTGAATGTGGCTTGTCGACAGACTATTGGTTGCTGCCTGCGTGACGTCGTAGAAGGTCACGCCCTTCTTGTCCAGGTGAAGAGGTGGCGGGAATCTTCCCGCGCTGCTGATCCAGGTGAATCTGAGCCATGAGAGCTGGACGCTCGCTATTGCCATCTAGTGGTCACTAGCTCGCGTCCCCTTATCAGGTTTACATTGATACAGCTGAAGGTTATAATGTTGCACACAGAAAGGTTACATTGTTACCACATGGCTAGGTACATTGTTAAAGGCACAGCTTTACAGAACACAACAGGGTTTTTAGTGTCTTTTCCGGGAGACATAGAAGGAGTCGCAATAAGGACTAACACAGGTTTATTGGTTGATGATCAGAGCGAACATGTGGTAATGGCGGAGATACCTCACATTATATACAGTGGTACAATACATTTGAATCTTGCTGCACGGTAGCTCATTGGCTGCTACCGGCATGACGTCGTCCGGGTCACGCCCATCTTCGGTGGTGGATCGGTAGTAGTTTGTTGTTGCGGGGAGTTTCCGCGGCTGCAGGTGATTTGAGGAATGAGAACCATGTAGTTGAACACTCGCAGCTGCCCTCTATGGGCAGCTTGCTCGCGTTCCTTTAACAGCTGGGTTACATTGTGATTGTGGCCAGGTTACATTCATGCATTTCTTAAAGCGACATTGTACATACATATGAAGCAACATTGTACATACACAACAGGGTTAAGCTACAGGAGCTCTCCTCTCATTTGCATCTGCCATCATTAGTGGTAGTTTTCCTTGCAGACTTTGGAAATACTGTACAGTGGTATCTCGCTTAAAGAGCATAATGCGTTCCACAGGATTTCTCTTTAAGTGAGTTTGCTCTTTAAGCAAAATACCACTGCAAGTGACCAATTGTGACTTCTGGAGTGGGGGATTGAGAACCCTGATTTAGTTGTTAAGCGAGTTTTTGGTTGGTTTTAGTTGTTAAGCGAGGTGACCATTCAGAGAAAATCCTGCTATTTATTTAGTTAGTTTAGTTGTAACCCACCCTCCTGGTGTAAACACTACTCAGGATGGCTGAGTTAGTCTCTAAGCGAGGCGCTTTTTATGCGAGGTTTTACTGTACTATGAATAGTTTTGCACTGATTCACAGCATGCACAAGCTAAGTGTATAAGTAAATAGTTTTGTATATATAAACCTGTTGGATGTATATCAATAGATACTGCATATCCAAAGATTAGATTTAGGAAACCTGGGTTCAAATTCCTGCTCAATCATGGAAACTCACTTAAGGGATGGCTATTCGTTCTCACACTAGGTCAGGTGAAAGGAACTACAGAATTAGAGTTTGTCATATGTCTCGATTTCCCGGGATTTCCCTGGGTTGAAGCAGTCCTGGCCGGTTCAAGAAAAAACATGTAAAAATCCCAGGAAAAAAGAGTTAATTTCATAGAGTCGCTATTCCTAGAGAGGGAGGACAGAAAGTGAAGAGTTGTCCATTGCAAAATAAGTCCCTTCCCTTCCTGTCTCCTGCTTTTCTCCTTCCGGAGGGAAACGGAGGCTCCATGGGCTGCATTGCCATTCCCGGCCCCTCCTTAGAACTTTCTTCCAAGGGAGCATCGTGTGGGGTTTGACGGTGAGTCTACTCCAATGTGTATGTGTGTGTGTGAAGAGGAGGGGGATGACCTCAGGGGGAGGAAGGGTGGTTTAAAGAGTGGCCCAAGAAATTTTAAAAAGGTAAAGGTCACCCTTGCTCGAAAGCCAGTCGTATCCAACTCTAGGGTTCAGTGCTCATCTCTGCTTCATAGCTGAAGAGCCCAGAGTCGCTTGCCGTGTGGGAGGCAATACAAATGTGACTAATAAATAAATAAATAAATGCTAATCTTGTCCATCTTGTTTATATTTATTTATTTATTTATTTGCGTTATTTACATCCCGCCCTTCTGGCGCGAATGCCACCCAGAGCGGCTATACAACAAAAGAGAAAGCTCTCTACAAGGAGAGAGCGATCTCAGCAATACAACAATGCATAAAAACACAATGCAAAAAAAAAAATACACTGAAATAAAACACATTCTTAAAAAACACTAAAACCCTCCAACACCCTCCCTAACCTCTTAAGAAGATAAAAACAAGAATTTAAAAAGATAAAATCCATACAAAAGCATAAAAAGCAAATGGCAGATACAAAAAATTCACAGAGGTGAGACAACTTAACCAGCCAGTGGGCCTGGGCCGTTCCACTCATCGGGTCCCAAACACGCTGGCATAGCCAGGTCTTAAGTTCCTTTTTAAAGGGGAGCAGCTCATTCTGGAGGTGCAGATCTGGTGGCAAGAGGTTCCACAGGGCCAGGGCAGACACAGAGAAGGCTCTCCTTCTGGTCCCCGTCAGATGAGTTTCTCTTGTCGAGGGGACCACCACAGAGCCTCTCTGATCTGCCCTCATGGGACGGGTGGAATACCTTGGGGTGATGTGGTCCCATAAGTAACCCAGTCCACTGCCATGAAGGGCTTTAAAGGTCAAAACCAGCACCTTGAATTGCACCCGGAGGCAAACTGGCAACCAGTGCAGCTCCTGGAGCAGTGGAGAGGCACGAGCATAACGCCCCCACCCCATGACCACCTGGGCAGCCGCGTTCTGAACCAGCTGAAGCCTCCGAATGGTAATCAAGGGCAGCCCCAATGTAGAGCGCATTACAATAATCCAATCTGGAGGTGACCAGAGCGTGAGTGACCGTGAGCAAGGAGTCCCGGTCCAGGAGCGGGCGTAACTGGTAGATGACACACAACTGCGCAAAGGCCCTCCTAGCCACGGCTGCCACCTGCTCTTCGAGCAGTAGCTGTGAGTCCAGGATGACCCCCAGATTACGCACCGGGTCAGTCTGAGGCAAAACTGCCCCATCCAGTACCAAAGATTGCAGCTCCCGGGACAATATGGGCCCCCGAACCCACACCTTCTCAGTCTTGCCAGGATTCAGCTGAAGCCCATTGTCCCCCATCCAGACCCGCAAGCCTCCAGACACCTGGTAAGGACTTTGACTGCAGCACTTGGGTCCCCACGGGCCGAGATGTACAATTGGGTATCATCTGCATACTGATACCTCACCCCATGGGAACAAATGATCTCAACCCAGCGGTTTCATGTAGATGTTGAACAGCAGAGGCAAGAGTACCGAATCCTGAGGTACCCCGCATAGGAGCAGCCTAGGGCTGGACAACTCGCATTCCAAAGACACCGACTGGGACCGGTCCCTCAGAAATGAGGAGAACCAGGACAGCACAGTGCCCTGGGCCCCCAATCCTTGGAGCCGGCCAAGAAGGATACCGTGGTCAACGGTATCGAAAGTCGCTGAGAGGTCAAGAAGAGCGAAAACAGAAGGATGCCCTCTGTCTTGCTCCCGCCAGAGATCATCCATAAGTGCGACCAATGCAGTCTCGGTACCATAACTGAGCCTGAATCCTGACTGAAACAGGTCCAGATAATCCGTATCATCCAGAACCCCCTGGAGCTGCCATGCCACTGCTATTTCCAACACCTTCCCCACAAAGGGAAGGTTGGGGACTCGCCCTCTCCCCTCCTTCAGCCAGTCGGGCCAGAGGGGAGTGATTCCATCTGCGGGAGGGCGGAGGGCGCCTTCAAAAGACTGCGCCGCCACGGCTCTGGGACTCCCCCTTCCCCCTCCTTTGGCCAGTCGGGCCAGAGGGGAGTGATTCTACCTGCGGGAGGGCGGTGGGCGCCTTCAAAAGCCTGCCCCACCATGGCTCTGGGACTCCCCCTTCCCCCTCCTTCGACCAGTCGGGTCAGAGGGGAGTGATTCCACCTGCGGGAGGGCAGCAGGCGCCTTCAAAAGACTGCACCGCCATGGCTTTGGGACTCCCGCTTCCCCCTCCTTTGGCCAGTCGGGCCAGAGGCAGGGCTCTCGACCGGTGGCCGGCCGGCAATGAACGAGCAGCACCTGGAGGGCTCGTCACCGTCCTCAAAACCCGCTCCAGCCACCACCGACCCCGGCGGGGCTCTCGACCAGTGGCCGGCCGGCAATGAACGAGTTAACCCCCCTTTTTGTCTCGGCTGGAGCTGATGCTGTCCTTAAGGCTCTTGCCTGCGTCTTTGCAGCTGTTGCAGCCCTTGGGACAATCTGAACTGCCGTGGCTGCCTTTGCTGCCGGGGGGAGTGGTAGCTCCTGTGACTTTCACCAGCGGACATGGGGTTTTTCCATGCTGGGTTTGTTGTTGTATTATACTGTTTTTTTACTGTAGTTTATAATGTAATTATGTAGTTTTTGTATTTTGATACCATGCTTACTTGCATTGCTCGCTATTGTAAATTTATTGTATCTCTGTATTATTATTTTGTTGCTATTTGTATATGCTGTTAGCCGCCTTGAGTTGGCCTTTGGCCGAGAAAGGCGGGATATAAATTAAACTGATTGATTGATTGATTGATTGATTGATTGGGGATCGGTCTAAAGTTTGAAATAACTGTGGGGTCGAGTGATGGCTTTTTTAGGAGTGGGCGCACCAGCGCATGTTTAAAGGCCATCAGAAACACCCCCTCTTGCAAGGAGGCGTTGACCATTGCACCGACCCAGCTGCCCGTTGTAGCCCTGGCCACCTTAATTAGCCAGGCAGGGCAGCAATCAAATAAGCGAATGGTATCACGCACAGATCCAAGGAGCCTGTCCACTTCATCAGGGCCAACAGGATCAAACTGATCCCAGATAACGTGGCAAGACTCTGTTCCGGCCCTCTCCAGGCAATCCATTTCCACGTCAGGATTAAACCCCGAGTGGATGTGAGCAACTTTCTCTGCAAGATGGTCAGCAAAATCGTCAGCAGAGCCCTGCCACCCAGGCCCCGGCCCCTCCTTACCCAGAAGGAACCTAGTGACCCGGAACAGGGCTACAGGACGATTATCAGCAGAGGCAATAAGGGTGGTGAAGTATTGGTGCTTCACCATCATCGCCACGAGGTAGGCTCTAATAGCGGTTGTGCACAACCGATTGTGCGATTCATCCAAGGCCCTAGTCGCTCTTTGGGAAAATGAGGCAAAGGCAGCCCTGGATACAATCGTGCCATTGCGGCCTCTCCCTCCCTGCAGACCATGCAGGGCTCCCTGGTTTACAGATGAATTGGGAGAGCTAAAGCGGGCAAGGAGACACCTGGAGCACCGTTGGGTGAAGACCCGGTGCAAGTGCGACCAAACACGAGTTAGAGCCGCTATTAGAGCCGTGTTTGGTCGCACTTGCACCGGGTCTTCACCCAACGGTGCTCCAGGTGTCTCCTTGCCCGCTTTAGCTCTCCCAATTCATCTGTAAACCAGGGAGCCCTGCATGGTCTGCAGGGAGGGAGAGGCTGCAATGGCACGATTGTATCCAGGGCTGCCTTTGCCTCATTTTCCCAAAGAGCGACTAGGGCCTTGGATGAATCGCACCATCGGTCTGGAGGAAATGGCCCCAGCTCCATGTGAAATCTCTCAGGATCCATCAGTCGACGAGGTCGGACCAGTTTAATTGGTCCTGGCTCCCTGCGGCAAGGAGTCGCTCCATAAAAATACAGAGACACTACATAGTGATCTGACCATGGCACAGGTGTAATCTCTATATGCTGTAATTTCAGACCACTCAACTACCATTCCGACAGTGATCTTAGTGATCTCCCCATTGGAATCAATACCTTTGATTATAAGGTAAAGGTAAAAGTCACCCTTGCTCGAAAGCCAGTCGTATCCAACTCTAGAGTTCAGTGCTTATCTCTGTTTCATAGCTGAAGAGCCAGTGCTGTTTGTGTCTGCAGATGTCTCCATGGCCATGTGGCAGGCATGACTAGACACCGGAGTGCATGGAATGCTGTTTACCTTCGCACTGAAGTGGTCCCTATTTATCTACAGTACTTGCAATTTCTTGCTTTCAAACTTCTAGGTTGGCAGGAGCTGGGGCAGAGATGGGAAAAGAAATAAAAATAGAACCATCAAGAATCATCTTTTGCAAGAAGAATCATATGGGAAACAACCTCTTGACTACAGCTTTTTTTAAACTGATGGTAGCTGCCTGCCCTGGACGGGGATTCTGCGGGGTCTTAGAGCTGCGGTCTCCGTGACACATGCATAGTTTGAAGAATGCAATGATGTCACATGACTGTCCCGGTTTGGTGGGAGAGAATTATGGCAACCCTGTACAGAATGAAGTCGCCAAAAGGTGCCATCATTTGGCAGTTTCGAGTCTAATCAAGAAGAAGAAGATATTGTTAAAATCTCTCTTTAAATAGTTCACATGCCTTGAAATCCTGTTAGTTAGATGAAACCTGACAGCATTTAACAATATACAATGAAGTTTCAAATAGAACATAAGTTTAAACAATTTCTTGAATTAAGGTTTGATATTAGCATAAATCCTGCTGATTCAAACATGTCTACAATAGTTTTGATCACCAGCTGGATTCAGACTGTAATTATTTATTTATTTATTTATTTATTTATTTATTTATTTATTTATTATTTAGATTTGTATCCCACTCAACTCGGCACAGGCCAACTCAGAGCGGCTAACAGCAAGTTAATATAAGTACAATGTAACAGTGTGACAATGCAAAAATAATCAATCAATACACTTACAATACAATTACAATAAATTCCACAATACAATATATCAGTACAACACGTCAAAAATATCAACAATCAGTATATCAAAAAGACATATCCAAAAAACATATCAATGAGCATATCAACTATACAGTGAAGCAACAGGACATATCAAAAACAATCTAACCAGTAATAGAAAAAGAGACTTGGAAAATCCAGCTGCAGATGAGGAAGTGGCAGCTCCAGCTTCTTTTGAGCTTCCCACCTGGTGGGGGACCAGAGGAATGGGCGCCAGGCGCAGCAGCCTCCCATCCTGGGACTAATGGAATAGGTCCTGGGAGAGGCTCAAGTTCGGTGTCGTCTGGAGGTGGGGAGCCGCTTTTGGGGCCGCGGAAAGGCGAGCCCCAGGTGTGGCCAGTTCTTTCCTCCCCACCTCCTCCTCTGAACGGCTGCCAGACGAGCAGCTATTTTCACTCCTCGCCGACCGGCCGAGCCGGGGGAAGGGCGCAGAGCTTCGGCATCCGGGCTGGCGGCAGCGCTTTTGAGGGCGTGCATCGCCCTCAGCTGTTTTCGCTTCCCGCCGATCGGCCGGGCCAGGGGAAGGGCGCAGAGCTTCGGCGTCCGGGCTGGTGGCAGCGCTTTTGAGGGCGCGCATCGCCCTCAGCTGTTTTCGCTTCCCGCCAACCGGCCGGGCCGGGGGAAGGGCGCAGAGCTTCGGCGTCCGGGCTGGTGGCAGCGCTTTTGAGGGCGTGCATCGCCCTCAGCTGTTTTCGCTTCCCACCGACCGGCCGGGCCGGGGGAAGGGCGCAGAGCTTCGGCGTCCGGGCTGGCGGCAGCGCTTTTGAGGGCGTGCATCGCCCTCAGCTGTTTTCGCTTCCCGCCGACCGGCCGGGCCGGGGGAAGGGCGCAGAGCTTCGGCATCCGGGCTGGTGGCAGCGCTTTTGAGGGCGCGCATCGCCCTCAGCTGTTTTCGCTTCCCGCCGACCGGCCGGGCCGGGGGAAGGGCGCAGAGCCCTTCTGTATATACCAGAAGTTTTAATTTTCCTTTTTGAAAAAGTCATTGTTTATTGTATGGTTTTGTTAAGTGTGTTGTTCTGCAAAGACTTCTCTTCTTAAAAATTACTAGCATTTTTTTGTCTGGCCCTGCCAGGCAGTTATTATCTGTGAGTGGGTGGTTGCGGTGGTTTTGGGGTGTGTGCGTACCCCCCCAAAAAAACCCACCCCAACCACCAACACACAGATACTAACTGCCCGGCAAGGCAGGGGTGCCCGGTGCGTGTGTCTCTATGTGTGAGAGAGAGGGGTGGGAGTGGTTCTCCGCATTCGTCCCTTGTCTGTCGAAGAAAGCAAGCCCCTTCTCTGACAGGTAAGGGCCAAATGTGGAAGGGACTCACTTCCCTCCAGGAGATGAAGGCAGTGAACGGAGCACCATTTGCTGCCTTTGCTTCCCGGGGAAGTGGTTTGCTTTCCTCGATGGGAGGGGGATGAAGGCACCAGTGCCCTCACCTCCCGCCCCCCGTGGAATGTGATGGCTTCCCTCTGGGAGGCGAAGGCAGCGAACGGAGTGCCGTTCGTGGCCTTTGCTTCCCGGGGAAGTGGTTTGCTTTTCTCGGTGGGAGGGGGGCAAAGGCACCAGTGCCTTCACCCCCTGTGGAAAGCAATGGCTTCCTTCCGGGAGGCGAAGGCAGAGAACGGAGCACCATTCTCGACCTTCGTCTCCCAGAGGGAAGCGGCAGGCGTGCGTGGAGAAGATGGGAGAAGATGGGCTCCCCCTCTTCTTCCCGCTACCCCGCCGAAGTTGCGGTGTGGCCGGCGCTGGCCTTCATCACCGGGGCTGCAGGGAGAAGAGGGGCTCCCCCTCTTCCCCGCAACCCCACCGAAGCTGCAGTGAGGCCGGCACTGGCCTTCGTCACTGGGGCCATGGGGAAGTGGTTGTTTAGCCAGTGTGTTGGTGGTTTTTTTAAACATGCGCACCGGCTTCCCAGCTTTCTCCATGCTCGCGCCTGTCAGCCTGATTGGCTGAGGGGTGGCATGGCGTGGAGGATGCTGGGCCTTGTAGTTTTTTATTTTTGTTATGGTTTGTAGGGCGGTTGCCCCACTTTCGGCGGTTGGACCCTTGCGGCCATGCTCACAGGGTCATTAGGTAAGTCTGGACGGCTCGGTACAGGATGGTTGGGCAGGGTGTGGACGTGCATGCTGGACATGAACAGCCCACGCACCTTCTTATAGGTATAGATTCTGTGTATCAAAATATAACCACGTGTTATATAATGTTAATTATTTGTCATCTACTTTGTAACTCATTATATTTATGAAATGGATTATGGTTACAATACTTGGACAGATTGACTAGAGAGCAGATCTCTAAAAGGTTCACCATCACTGTAATAGATGTTTGCTTAGAGTGTGACAAATACTTTGTTCTGATGTGTAACTTAGAGGCCCAATTACTTAGCCAGAATATAGAATAACTCCACCAAAGGCTTGTGGCCTGGAGCTTTGGGATTGGGATTGTTTCATAACTGGGTTGCAATACCTCCAACCAGATTTAATTTAATTTAATTTAATTTAATTTAATTTAATTTAATTTAATTTAATTTAATTTAATTTAATTTAATTTAATTTAATTTAATTTAATTTAATTTAATTTAATTTAATTTAATTTAATAGTCATATTTATTCTGCCACCCCCTCGTCGAGGCTACTCCGGGCAGCTTACATATATAAAACCACAGCATAGATATGCATAACACAATGAAGTAATAGTATAAAATTGTTAAAAATTTAAAATTTACCTACCCTCTCCGAGCAGCCACAAATCTAAAGCTAAAAAACCCAGGTAACTCTCAAATAAGCCACCCTAAAGTGGCCATCGCCCCAGCCACCCCGCACAACTGCTGCGCCAGCCAGGTTTTAAGGTTTTTTTGGAAGGGCAGGAGCTCTGCCTGGAGATGCTAGAGAGGTGAGTCTCTCTAGCCGATGGGACTATCAGGGAGACCCTTTGGTCCGCTCTAGTGGGACAGACAGATGTCCTTGGGGTGTTGCGGTCTCTTAAGTACCCTGGCCTACTACTATGTAGGGCTTTAAAGGTCATCACCAGCACCTTGAATTGCACCGGGAGGCACACCGGCAGCCAATGCTGCTCCCACAACAGGGGTGCTGTTGTGTCCAAAGCCGAATTCTAGTTTAAAAGACAAACCATGCCAAAGTGGAAGCAGACGCGCGCCATTTCTAAAGGCGCAAATTTCAAATAGCTGTCAAAGCGGAAAATTGTGAACTTTGCTTGTCCTCCGGAAGGCCGCCTAAATGTATCTTCTTTTGTAATGGTCAAATCACTGTATATATAGAGGCCACCCCTATACATATTCCCCAGTCGGTTTCTGAGCTGAATAAAGAATCACTGTTGTTAACCCGATCCTGCTGGTTAGATTACTTCTTGCGTCGGACTCAACAGGTGCACTTAACATAAGCGGGTGGAACCATGTAGTGGCTGGAGAAAGAAGAGAATCTATATGGCGACTGAGGATTGTGCCCGCTTTGGATATATATTGGGTGTTCCTCTTTGTGGAATTTTTGTATATGCAGTAGGGGTTTTTAGAGAAATTTTCCTAGCCTATTTAAGCTCAAAGATTTCCATCAGAACTTGCCTTGGTTGGCCACCAGCCAACATGTGCCAACTGCATGTCATGGTAAGCAAGCTTCATGTTGCTTTCACTATGTCACCTGATACTACCTGTTATTCTGTGTTCATTACATTATGCACTTGAATTACTTCACACTTAGAGGTACCCAGAAGACCAGCACATGGCAGTCTTGACACTGTAGACAATGATTCACAGGCAGTTGGGAACTTTGTGAACTTTAATTAGGTGCCAAATTTTGCAGGGCTTTCCAGTATACTATGAAGTGTTTCTCAGCTATAGGCCGAATGAAATGGATCCTACATGCTCTCATAATAAAAGTAAGCCGGAAAGCTCAGATTGGTTTAAGTGGAAGCATCAACATAACCTAATATTGAAAGACTGTGCATTTCTTTTCACTTTGCTTTGTTAGCTTGCCAAGTAGCCCCTTTGTAAAATATAGATTCTTCACTAAACTGTTTTGGTCTGCCAAAACAAGTAAAAGAGCTGAGCCTTCTTTAACACAGTAAGTGAAAACTATGTGTGAAATATTCAATGGATCTGAAAGAGA
The DNA here is from genome assembly GCA_035047305.1 of Bradypodion pumilum. Taxonomy (NCBI): domain Eukaryota; kingdom Metazoa; phylum Chordata; class Lepidosauria; order Squamata; family Chamaeleonidae; genus Bradypodion; species Bradypodion pumilum. Next base: position 188,408,159 of record JAWDJD010000001.1, on the reverse strand, counting down.
GGAACGCATCAAAACATTCAGACTATCTAGGACAGGCGCTCTCAACCTTTTATTGCTGGGGGCCAGGTCATGCTCCTTCAGACAGCTTCGGGGAGTAGACAGCCATTTTGCCCTTCCTCCACCACATGGGACTTCCTGGTGTGGTGGAGGCGGTGGGGGCTCACATGAAATGACGCCGTGGGCCACATCCAGCCTGTGGGCTGCAGGTTGAGAATCCCTGATCTAGGAGATCATGTTTCTGCAAAGCTGAAATATCAAGGCATAATTTGATGTACGGTAGTTATTAGACCACTGACTGCTATTAATTGCAGAAACAACACATGTTATTATATTCACAATGTAGCACCTCATAACTGGAAAATTTGTTGATAAAGTAGAACTATTAAGAAATTAAACTGTTTGGCAGGTGTTTCCTGGAAAAGGTACAGTGTTAGAAATATTGCAAAGGCAAAACAACTTAAAGTATACAGGCTGAAATCATGTTGGTGCAGCCATACTGTGCATGTTAAAATAATACATTTCCCATTCACATATTTGGCTGCAGTTCTATTTGGTATCCACTTGCAAATAGGGGATTGACACTGGGCCAATTTGATAAAGGCAAGGAAGGAACTGGTCCGTTAGGCAGGGCTAGACACTAAATATTTACTGCCCTAATGTATTTAAAATATGCAGATGAATGAGAGCCAACTTTTTAATTTTATCTTGAAGAGGCACCAAAAATATGAACTACAGAAAATAATACTGGTAGGTAGTTTTTGTTATCATGGACTCTAGAAAACTTCCAGATACTGTATACAGAAAATATCACCTCTTGGTCTGGTAGAAGAGGAGCACAAATTAAATATAGGTGATGAAAAAATTATCAACCCTAATGAGTTTCTATGACTGGGCAAGAATCTCTCTCTCTGGTGTCTTGAGGAAAAACGTCTAGAAAATGTAGCTTAGAGTTTTGCGCTCTCAGATATTTTGGTTGGGTTTCTTTTTTAGATGATTTCTTAACCCTTAAGATATCCAGAATACTATTATTGTTAGTATTAAGAAAACTGCACCTGAATTTTAAAGAGATTAACAATGGGGTTTTGTGGCCTTAACAGCAACCTGATGTAAAAATAGTACCTCATGATTTATTGCTGTATACACAGGTACTGTATATATAATATATTGTCTTTCTAACCTGCCTTGAAATCTAGTAGACTCAAAGGCAGCATATAGAACTTTTTAAATAAACAATGTTTAAAGAAACAACATTTACCTACATGCTGAAGATTTTCAACTGCTGATTTCTATATTAAAAAACATAGGACACAGCCAGATTGAATTCTTATTTCCCTGGGCCAGTTGGCAACAGAATGGAAGAAAAAGAAACATCTAGATGGGTTGGCATTTGGCAGCTCCTCCTGTGAACTGTGAGTCCCATGGAGATTTCCAGAACATTACCCTGCCCTCTTGGACCCAAAGCAATGATATTAGAAGCCTAGATGTAAGTATATTATGAGCGTCATTGAGTTCTGATGTATAGTGGAAATATGGTGGGAGACAGGACTTAGAGGCACTTAAGAAAGTAGACTAAGTTTATCTATTGGTTTATAATTCATTCAGAGAGATATTCTATCCTAGTTTTAAGATCTGAGAAGATAATCAGGACAACTTGGGTACAAATCAAGTATTTCCCCCCCAAAACTGAACAAAAAACACAAGAACTTTGTGTGCAGATGAAGTTAGCGGTATTAAGCTGTGTGTCATTTAATAGTAAACTATGTGCAATGTAATTAGACCCAATACAGAAGAAATTAACAATATTTTCATTGAAAAAGGTCATTGTGTGAAAATTTACAAGTTTTACTGGGTTTTATGCATCCAATTGCACCGACATAGAGATCCAGAACATACCTGTCAACCGCGGCTCCGGACAATCCGGGACCTGCGCAGAACGGTTCTCTGCAGGTTGCTTTTTATGCATGCATAAAAGCCTTCTACACATGCGTAAAAGCGACTTGCGCAGAACCTTTCTGCGCAGCTCGCTTCTACACATGCGTAGAAGGCTTTTACGCATGTGTAGAAGGCTTCTACGATCCCCTTCTGCACAGAAGCCTTCTACGCATGTGTAAAAGGGTTCTACGCAAGCGTAGAAGGGTTCTACGCATGTGTAAAAGCCTTCTATGCATGCATAGAAGCGAGCTGCACAGGAGGGATGCGCAGTAACGTCTATCCCCCCGCTGCCAAATTCTGGGGTTTCGGCAGCTCCGGGCAGGAAATGGCGAAAATCGGCGCCGAAAAACAGGAAATCCTGGCCAATCCGGGAAGGTTGACAGGTATGATCCAGAATCATGTGAAGGATTGCATGCATATTCTGAGACCCGACAGAGAACTAATTGATTTTCTCTGGATTCTTGTTAAAACTTAAATAGGGCACCATTATCAGAAATTATAACTGCTTCTAAATGGTGTGAAAGATGCACACACAGTTGAATGTATTTGATTTACTCAAATATTTCGCCTTATAAAGGGAGCTTGTATTGCACACATTTCTCTTGTTAAGAATTTAAAATGTTAAAACAAGCAAAGGTTGGTTTCCTACACAAAGCTACTTGGATGTTTAATGTGGTTTAACATACAGGACATTCAAACACTAGGCTGCCATAGAGGTTTCCACACCCTGTATCTTGGCCAACCTCTGATCTATTTCCTGTTCAATCCCTTTCATTGTTTTTCCTTGGCTTCTTAAGAAGAGCTGGAGCTATCTACATCAGTGTTAATGTATTCTTTGGATTGGGGCCTCAGACTGTTACATTCCAAAAATGCATGCTTGGGGGATTTGAAGTTCCATTGAAAGGAAAATAATTTCTAGTGCTTTCAACTCATATTTCTGTATTATAAATACTTTGTTCACACCCGGTCACTAGTTCATGCACATTAATGCTGGCAACAGATTTATGTCGCTTTTGAGAGGTGCATTCAAGAACTCCCCATGGATATAGTTGCCGTAATTGCTGCAATGGAAGTGGGACTGTAGCAGTAGTGGAAACAGCCCCAATGCACAATAATTCATCCTCTGGCTCTGGGTGCAGAAGCAGCATTGGGCAGAGCATTAAGTGTAACGCAGACTGCCTACGAAGACAAGTTCTAAGTGCATGAGGTGCTAAGAGAATTCTCTAGCTATAATTTTCAGACACCCTGAGTAGAGGTCCTCTGACCTGTATTTCAGACTCTTTGTACTTAAGACCTCTTTGATATGTCCACTCAAGAGCTGTCATAATAGGAAAGTGCACTACTGTACTAAAATGCTAGTGCAGAGCCCTGGTGGCACAGTGGTTAAACTGCTGTACTTCAACCAAAGTGACTGCGGTGGCTCAAGTGGTTAAGATGCTGAACTCCAAGACTGGAAGGTCGGAGTTCGATTCCCGAGGACTGCACGATGGAGTGAGCGTCTCTGTCCCAGCTCCTGCCAACCTTGCAGTTCGAAAGCAAGAAATTGCAAGTAGACGAATAGGGACTTGATGCTGGGAAAGATGGAGGGCAAAAGAAGAAGGGGGCAGCAGAAAATGAGATGGCTAGATGGTATTGTTGGCACAATGGGCACAGATCTGGGCGGGTTGAGGATGGTGGAGGACAGAGGTGCCTGGCAGGCAATGGTACATAGGGTCGCAAAGGGTCAGAATCGACTGTGCAACTGAACAACAACAAAATAGGGACCACTTTCGTGGAAAGGTAAACAGCGTTCCATGCACTTCGGTGTTGGGGCATTCCTCCCACGTGTCCACGGAAACATCTGCAGATGCAGACTGCGTTGGCTCTTTGGTTATAAACAGAGATGAGCACTGAACCCTAGAGTCTGATACGACTGGCTTTTGAGCAAGGGTGACCTTTGCCTTTACTGAAACCAGGGCTCAAGGTTGACTCAGTCTTCAATCCTTCCGAGGCTGGATGGCAACACAGAATCCAGAGGGAGTAGAACGGGAGGGGGGGATAATTTTGTTTTCACACTCCACCCCTTGTGTACCCCCAAACCCCTGTGCTGTAAGGCTGTGGAGCCTTCCAAAACCAGTTTTTAGTTAGCTCCAAGGGTTGTAGGCGGCACATTCTCTAGCACCATAGCACCAGCACCACGTTAGATTTAGGCCAAATAACATGTGTTTGAGAAGCTAGCACGCACATGTGGATTGAACACAGCACCTCTTGATTGTTTATCTATAATTAAGGGTAGTACTGCAGTGGCTCAAGTGGCTAAGACGCTGACTGGGAGATGGCAGGTCAGTAGTTCAATACCCAACTACTGCAGGACGGAATGAGCTCCTGTCTTTGTCCCAGCTCCTGCCAACCTAGCAGATCGAAAGCAAGAAACTGCAAGTAGATAAATAGGGACCACTTCGGTGGGAAGGTAACCGCGTTCTGTGCACTCCGGTGTCTAGTCATACCTGCCACATGACCAAGGAAATGTCTGCAGAAGCAGACAGTGCTGGCTCTTCGGTTTTGAAACAGAGATGAGCATTAACCCTAGAGTCAGATACGATTGACTTTCAAGCAAGGGTGACCTTTATCTTTATCTTATAATCAATGATATTGATTCCAATGGGGAGATCACGAAGGACAAGATGGACAAGATTAGCATTAATTAATTAATTAATTAATTAATTCATTTATTCATTCATTTATTCATTTATTATTAGTCGCATTTGTATTGGCGCCCACTCGGCAAGTGACTCTGGGTGGCATACAACAATTACATCATGAACTACATAAATTCCACTAGAGAACTATAAAAAAACTTAAAACCAGTAAAAACCCCAATTAAAAATACAATAAAAAATTAGCCCAACAACTAAAAAGAGTGAGGGGGCGATATTACTACATCAGCCAGCAGGGGGGTGGCGCAAATTCCACAAAGCATGTTGTGGAATTTCTCCTCGTTTTCTTAATCCCTATTCGCTATGGAATTCATGTTTGTGAAATTCTTGTGACATGCTTGAAACAAGAATTATATTAGGCAAGATGCAAGAACAAATTATTAAGTATAGATAAGGGCTGTTTATTATGATATCTGTATAGCCCAGTATTGCAACAGAAAATGGTGTGTTTGGTTTGATTCAGTTGCTATGTGAAGCATTTCACAGACCTGGAAAGACTTTTACTAGCTACTGTCATGAAATCAACTGCTATGCAAAGCAAAAGAGCAAAGTCTGATTTTTTTATATATAAAAAAAGTATGGCAACTAAATGACTACTAGAAATCAATGGCTACAATCATATTTCTAGTTACAGTTGTAAATCGCTAATCAGCACTGTGGGACTTATGGTTCAGTAAATATCTATGGGATTCCATGCGGAGAGTTTTAGAAGAACAATTATTTCCTGTGCTTTAGACTTTCTTTTAGTGGATTAAATGTACCACTCTAGTTATTCAGATTGTCACTTGTACACAAAGAGCTACTGATAAAATATATGTGCTTTTGCTTGTTACACACGTCTCCTGCTATTCCTGTAAAAACTCTGAGAAATGAGACAGAAAAATAAACAGTGTCTTCTAATATTTATATGAGACAAAATTTCAAGCAGTTTTCATATGTGAGACTTAAATCAATGGAGCTTGAAATTGTCTTAATACAAATGTGAAACTCATCTTTATATTGGCTGCATTTTACACTCGTAGCAGTGTTTATGAAGGCAGCTGCATCAATCTATTGCTGCGATTTGATCATGAGTACCATGGCATCTTAGAGACTGTGGTGGCTCAAGTAGTTAAGATGCTGATCCTGAAGACTGGAAGGTCAGAGTTCGATACCTGAGTACTGCACGATGGAGTGAGCTCCAATCTCTGTCCCACCTCCTGCCAACCTAGCAGTTTGAAAGCAAGAAATTGCAAGTAGATAAATAGGGACCACTTTGGTGGGAAGGTAAACAGTGTACTGTGCACTCCAGTGTCTAGGCATGCCTGCCACATGTCTACGGAAATGTCTGTGGGTACAGGGAATTTGTGGTCTTCCAGGCAATGTTAGCCCTAATTAGCTTGGGTAATGTGGAGGCTCATCAACTCTAGAAGACTGAAGCTTACCCACCACTTTTAAAGCATGGATCTGGGGAAGGCCAAGTTTGATTTCCATGTTTAGAAACATGAGTAATAATGTTGGGTCACTCTTATCCAGGAGTCAGCTCCCATGACATTTATGGAAACATGAAAACCAAGTCAAGAGTTTTGCTTCATTATGTCACAGAATGATATAATCACACATTTACAAACAAGCAGGGTATAAAACAAGTTGACTGATTCTTGGAAGACAAGCTATGAGAAACCTGGGGAACATAGTTAAAGGTAGAGACATCACCTTGCAAACAAAAATTCGTATAGTCAAGGCAATGGTATTCCTTGTGGTAATGTATGGTTGTGAGAGCTGGACCATAGGAAAGCTGAGCGCAGAAGAAAAGACGCCTTTGAGATGTGGTGTTGGAGGAGAGTTTTGAGAGTCCCCTGGACAGCGAGGAAAACAAATAGGTCAATCTTAGAAGAAACTGAACCTGACTGCTCATTGGAAGGTCAAATAGTAAAGATGAAGATGAAGTACTTTGGAATCAAATGAGAAGAGAGGATTCACTTGAGAAGGCCTTGATGCTAGGAAAGGTGGAGGGCAAAAGAAGAAGGGGGAGGCCAAGGATGAGATGGCTGGATGGTATAGTGGACGCAGTGGGCATGAAGCTGGGCGGGCTGAGGAGGATGGTGGAGGATAGAGGTGCCTGGAGGACAATGGTCCATAGGGTTGCAAGGGGTCGGAATCGACTGTGCAACTAAACAACAAAAATGGTGACTTCTGCCATGGTACACAGCTATATTCCATAAGAGATAAACTTTCCATGTAATAGAAACTAGTAAGTGGCCATGGTGTAAGTAATTCTTTGCTGCTGTTTACAATTTAATAGGGAGATTGGAGAAAGAAAAAGTAAGAGATGTGTCTACACTAAAGCAAGGGTCAAAATTTTATTTTATTCAATGGCTCAAGTGGCTAAGACGCTGACTGGGAGGCGGAAGGTCAGCAGTTCGATTCCTGAGTACTGCAGGACGGAATGAGCTCCTATTTTTGTCCTAATTCCTGCCAACCTAGCAGTTCGAAAGCATTTTGTCCCAACTGCTTCAAAGGGGTGGCCATTTTGTTTCTCGGATGCCCTTGGAAGGGTGGGAGCCACATGAAATGGCACCATGGGCTGGATCCAGCCCATGGGCCTTAGGTTGGGAACCCCTGGTCTAAGTAGAAAACACTAGACCATACCTGTCAAGTATCCCAGATTGGCCAGGAAATCCCATCTTTTGGCGCACGCGCTGTCCCATATTTAGAATGGCGGGGAAAGGGGTTACTGCACGCGCACACGCAGAACCCATCTGCACGTGCGCAAACATGTTCTGCGCATGTGCAAAGGGGTTCTGCGCATGCGCAAAGGAGTTTTTGCTGTGCATGCGCACCCGGGCCAGAGCAGTTCCCGTATTTTCCAGAGCAGCGCTTAGAACTTCATCCTAATTCTCCATCCCTAAGATCAATTGACCTGAAAGAACCTAAAACGAACCATTCCTTGTAAATTATATTTAAGGTCTAAACATCAATGGCCCTTTAATTGAAAAAGCTTTAAAGTGAAAGAAGGCAAAGAACATGTATGTGCTAATAATTTCAATAGAACTTCTGTATTTGCAATTTGCATTCTTCATTTTTAAAAATGCTAATTATTTCAGCTACATTTTTTCCAGTGGCTGACCAGCATCATTCTCAGAGTTTATATTTTAGTAAGCATACAGTCTTGGCTTTATTGATATAATGAGATCAACAGAGAATGATAGAAGGCATTTAACACTATTCAGTTTAGACCACAGTGGTGTCAGGCTGCAAAAACCTTGTACAAATCTTGCACTTGAGTGACAAAAGAAATGAATTTTTCTCTTAAAATATGTAGTTCTCATTTAACCCTTGAAATATATATGTACAGTACTTCTATATTCTATAAGAAGTGGTAATGTAAAATTGTTATTGTATCATTTAAAATATCTGTTTTAACTTGGTTTTTCATGCCAGCCCTCATGAAATTCAGGAAATGCCTTTTTCTTCCTGTCTGGTGACTGTCTACACATTTCCACAAACATCTCTCTGTGTGTGTTTTGTTTGTGCTAGAAAGATTTGTCTGTGTCATACTGGCTGAAATCCAGCAGTATATCCTATGTCACATAAGACTGATGATGTCTTTAGCTGCTGTAGTTTTTGGGAAATTAAAATTTTCTGATCCCCAGTCTCTACCTCCCTGGGATCCCTTTCATCAGGAATTATAGGATGTTGGGGATTAAAGGACAGGTGGGAGCATTTAATTCTAAAAATAATGGCCAGTGGGATTTTCCTGGTGGCAGCAATTTTTAGAAATTAAAAACTTCCTTCCCTTGCCACATCCCCCCAAACCACTTCCCATGATGGGAGTGATCTCAAGGGGGTTTCAGGACCTTTTGGATAGAATCAGAAATTATTTTTTAAAAAAATTTGGGGGGGGGGGTGGAATCACCATATTTGATGAAGTCGCCATCTTTAAAGAGCATAATTTATAGTAGAGGTTCTCAAACTTTTCATGCCGTGGGCCTGACCACGCCCCCAGACAGCTGAGTGGGATGATCACGTGGTTCATCCCGCCGTAAACATGCCGTAAAACATGCCTGCAGTTGTCATAAACGCATTTACGACAGCCGTGGGTGCATTTACAGCAGCGTTTATTGCAGGCACGGGAGTGTTTATGCAGGCGTGAGCATGTTTTTTGGCTGTTGTAAATGTTTCCACTTCCAGGAGCGGTGAGGGCATCGTGAGCCACATGAAATGGTGCCACGGGCTGCATCCAGCCCGTGGGTAGTTTGGCCACCCCTGATTTATAGCAACAAAATTTGAGTCATTGTCTTATAATACGTAAATCAATAGGAGGTTTTTGCTTTTGAAAAAGACCTGACATACAACTGGTTGGTAAAACAATTGTTCCATTATCAATATCACAATAATTTCTATGGTCCCTCTTAATGGTAGTCATTCCAGCCATGATTACTGGATATAATCTCATTACCCAGTTTTCAGATGTGCATGAATCTGAAGAGCTAGCTAAATTTATGGTAGCAAAAACACCAGCAGCCCTGTCATGAAGTGGTTAAAACCATGGACTAGAATTTAAGACAGGATCTGGTCCCCATTCAGCCATCAAAGTTACAAGGCAACCTTTGGTCAGTCACTGTTTGAGTCTGACCTGTCTCACAGGGGAGTTGGAAGGATACAATGGGAAGAGAGCCACTTACATGCTGCCTTGAATAGACTGGGAAAACGTTAAGGGATAAATGTCACTAATAAATATATCATCTCTGACTGTCTCATCTTCTTTGGATCTGCAGTCTCCATGCATGGTCCCACCCTACCCAATATTCTCCTGTGGGGACTGGTGGAGCCAAGGCAAACTATCGGTTCAGGGTCACTTTGTTTGTACACAACTTAGGCATGTTTCCTCCTTTCAGGAACCCGGTTAGCTTCACTGGATTTTCTGAAGTCCATGTCCTGTGAGGATGGGTGTGGGAATCAAACCTCCACCTGGGGCATGCTTCTAGCAGTGTGGGACTGCATAAACAGGTGAAAGAAGTCCTATCCAGGTGTTTGGAAGCTGTTGGGGTCTGGATGGGGGACAACGGCTACAAATGAATCCCGGCAAGAATGAGTGGCTATGGATTAGGAGCCCTGCATTATCTCGGGAGCTACCATCTTTTGTTCTGGATGGGGCTATTTTGCCCCAAACACACCCAGTGCGTAACTTGGGGGTCCTCCTGGACTCACAACTACTGCTCGAAGAGCAGGTGACAGTCGTGGTCAGGAGGGCTTTTGCACAACTTTGTATGATCCGCCAGTTGCACCCGCTCCTGGACCGGGACTCCTTGCTCATGGTCATGCATGCTCTGGTCACCTCTAGGCTAGATTACTGTAATGCGCTTTACATGGGGCTGCCCTTGATGACCATTCGGAGGCTGCAACTGGTCCAGAATGTGGCAGCCCGGGTGGTGATGGGCTGCAGATGGTGGCATCTTGCCACTGCTCTGTGAGCTGCACTGGTTACCGGTATGCCTCCGGGTGCATTCAAGGTGCTGGTAATGACCTTTAAAGCCCTACATGGTAGTGTGCCAGGATATCTAAGAGACCATGTCACCCCAAGAACATCTGTCCGTCCAACCAGAGCAGACCGGAGGGGCTCTCTAATTGTACCATCTGCTAGAGGGGCTCGTCTCTCTAGCACAAGAAAGAGGGCCTTCTCTGTGTCCGCACTGGCCCTGTGGAACCTCCTGCCCACAGTTATGGCTGCAGATGGAATTGCTGCTCTTTAGGAAAGAACTGAAAACCTGGCTGGCAGGGCAGGTGTGGGGCACCGATGGAGGGGTGACCCCCGCCTGCTGGCTTATATAATTTTATTAAGATTCTCTCTCTCTTTTAACGGATGGGGTGAGTGGGCAAATTAGTTCAAATTTTTAATGGGGTTTTTAAGTTTACTTTGATGTGCTTTTAATTGTTGTTAGCCTCCCAGAGTCGCTGCCGAGTTGGGTGGCAATAGAAATGTTCTAAATAATAAATAAATAAACTCTGGCACTTGCCTTTCCCCCACAGAGCTTGAGGTGTAGCACTAGCTGTCTCAGGGGAAGGAAGAAGGGATGAACATCATCTGCTTCTGTGCCAACTGATGGCCCTCAGAGAATCTCTTCTTCTCCAGCGCAGAACACATTCCAGTTTGCCACAGTTCTATTTCTTCCCCAAACAATCCTCATCGCTTCCTTCCACTGTCTCTTCTTTTGAATCTAATTCCCTGGCCTTGCTCAGATGTCTATGATTAAATGGCTCCAGTTGGGTCCACTTACCCCTTCTCACAGCCTTATAACTGCAGTGGCTCAAGTGGCTAGGATGCTGACTGGGAGGCGGAAGGTCAGCAGTTCGATTCCCGAATACTGCAGGGCGGAATGAGCTCCCGTCCTCTGTCCCAACTCCTGCCAACCTAGCAGTTCAAAAGGAAGAAATTGCAAGTAGATAAATAGGGACCACTTTGGTGGGAAGGTAACAGCATTCCGTGTGCTCCAGTGTCTAGTCATGCCTGCCACATGACCACAGAAATGTCTGCAGAAGCAGACAGCGCTGGCTCTTTGGCTTTGAAACAGAGATGAGCACTGAGCCCTAGAGTCGGATATGACTGGCTTTTGAGCAAGGGAGACCTTTACCTTTTACTATTAGACATTGTTTATTGACATACAGTATCTGTATGACTCCTAATGTTGTACTGTCATGGTACAGTAAGTTGATCTATGAAACCAGAATGACAAAAGGTATCATGGTTGTCTTGGTTTGAAACTTGTACCATTAAGAAACTTCCATACTGTATATATTTTAAAAAACGTATTTAATGTTTATTTAGGGGGAAATATATGAAAGAGGGTATGATAAAAGTTTATAAAATATTTATGGAAAAGTCTTCTTCATACAGCAAATATTGAATCTGTGTAATTTCCCACCACAAAACATAGGGATGATTCCTGACTTGCATGGCTTTAAAAGGGCATGGGATAGCTTAGTGGTTTATGTATCTAGCTGCAAAGTCGGAGGTTGGAAGTTTGATTCCCCGCTGTGCCTCCCTTCCAGCTCTGCAATTGTAAGATTATTATATCAAAGAGTGAAAATTTGTCTCCCAAATTAAATATTTATATATCATTGTGACTGTCTTTATATATGTATTTATACAAAGCAGACTATCTTATATGGAAGTTAGAAGAAAGCCAGCCTTTAGCTGCTACCTTCATTTGTGTTCTACCACCACTCCCGTCCTCGCTTTATTGTATTTAAGTGGAATTTAGACTTTATAATGCATTTGTCTCTTATACAATTAGGTGAGACCCTAATAGTAAATTACACAGTCGTTCAGTTTCCTGTGGAGTGAGAGGTTAATTGGGTCTCACCTAATTATATAAGAGAGAAATGCATTATGAAGTCTAAATTCCCTCAATAGTAAATTACACAGTGCTATGCAGCTACCTGCTAACAGTTGCTCTCCTGGGGAAGATAATTTCTTATTGTTATTATATAATACAGTGGACTTGACATTGGAAGACTAATAATTTAGATGCCAGTTCTTCAAATGTATGTCATCCAGGCAAATATCTGAACATAGTAAGAGCTCAGCTGAATAATTAAAAAAAGAGGAACAGCTTTCTGGTTTTACTAAAGTATATATGTAGGACTGTGTGTTGCTTTCTGAAAACATTACTATAAAAGAGAAGACAAAAATAACAACCACAGAAAAATTATATAGTTAATATTGACAATAAAGAGATTAAAATAGTTAGAAGCTTTTCTGTTCTTTGACTGAATCATTAATCCAGATGGAGACTGCAGCCAAGAAATCTGAAGACAGAAATTTGGAAGGAACTAGAGTAAAGATGCCTCATCAGATGACAACCATGATACCTTTGCAGGCGCACCCCCCAAAGAAAGACTCAGACACCGGTATATGGATAAAGGCATTGGGCCACTTTTATTGAATAATGCCCTAGTCCGAATTATAACTTTCAATTGGTACTCATCCAATTATAATTCTTAAGGCAAGCAGGCCGCAGTAACACTGGTAAGGTTCCTCCCAAAATTGCCAATGGCAATTGGCTACAATGTATCCATTTGTCTCAATTTGTTTGTTGACACAAACAAATTATTGACCGTAGTCAATAAACTATCTACTGACCCCACCCTCTGACGTCTATCCGTCAAATCACGGGATGATGCATGCTGAAAAGCTCCTGCCATCACCCCTTGCCTGGTTCGTCGTTGACCGGTCAACGTTATTACACCTGTACCTGTCTAAGTGTTGGCCAGTCAATTGTGAACCTGCCGGATACCTATGGGTCATAAATATTTACCTTACCAGTGCTACCCGCCACACGGGGAGGCGTCCATGATGACTCACCGCCCCCCCCAAGACCGTCAGCTCGGTCGCCAGGCCTGCTTGCACCACACCCAGAACGAGGTACATACCTCCAGCCGACAGGTGGACCCCTTCCCCTGCCTACTGGCAAAATTTTTGTAAGCCTATCCTCATGTGTCCAATGGCTGTCTCCCAGCCATGCTCAGCAAGGGACTGAGCAACAGCCCTGTTCTCTGACTGCCGGAACAGTCCGAACCACGGAGATCCACATCTCCCCTAAATTGGTGTCTCGGCACGATGTTAGACCATAGCGACCATGTGTAAGCCATACGTGATATAAAACGCCAGGTCACAGCCCCTCAACAGTTTAGTAACAGCAGTGATCCGTATAAGATCGTTGCCGCCGAGGTGCCTATTAAGAACATCGGGCGGTCCAGCATCCCCGACGGACATCAGGAATGGCAACAGTTCCCGCCCCCTTGTGCCGCGCATACCATACCATCGCATACATGTGGATGCACACAGCCCAAGTCGGGGTCCACTCTCTGTCGCCGCAGCCTATACTGCTGCCCAGTGTACATAGCTGCGGCCCACCAGCCCCACTGCCACCGGTGTGTAGAGACACACAGGATCTGTAAAAGAGGAGAAGAGGTTAAGGACATAACTAGGTACTCGTACAGTGAGGGCACGTACATATAAGAAATTGCGCGTACACGCATGTCCGTCTCCGAGTACTCCAAACGTAGCCGCGATCAACGCAACGCCTATCCTAAATAAATGGGTGCCAAAACGGGGCCCCACACCGCGAAGCACGGCACCGGTCACCCTCAGTAACATTACTTCGGCAAGGGTAGACCTATCCTGGTGGCAGAAAAACAGGCTGGGGCGCGCAGCAGGCACTGTCGAAAATTCATGTAGGGCACCAACCGGACAGATGTCTCCAATAAAACTTCGTAGCAGTCTGACTCCACTGCCTACGCCGTGCTGAACAACCTGTGAGGACCGGATCCCCACTTGAGCCCACTCATGTGTGACAGAGACATCGTCAAGTTCCAGTGCCCTACGAGACACATCCGCCTTACACAGATGGTACCAACTCTGGCACCCACTCACTGATGCGGAGCGCTCCAAAAAGGCTACCGTGGTAGCTGCGTGACAAAGAGCCACTTCACACCTATCCGAACATAAGTAATGTCAGCCTCGTGCAAGGTGGGTCAGAAACTCTGGGAACTGGGGTGACGCGTATCCAGGCGGCGGACACGTTCCCGTGTCCACCCCTCCAAAACACGACGCATGAACGCATAGTGATACGCCTTACGCGTGCGAGGTGCCAATGACATTCCTGGTTCAACTCTCTTCGCCAAACGTCCAAATATCGGCCGGGAGTGGCGAGTGGAATTCATCTGCTTCCGGAGTAAGGCACAGAACCGGGGGATCTGCAGGCGGGATAAAGCAGCAGCAATGTCATTATTAATACCTGGAACACGTCTGGCCCATAACAGCACATTCAGGTGTAGGCTTCTCAAAAAGAATAGACAAACCAATGTCATGACCCTGGGGGATTTGCATGTCTGTGTGTTGACAATGTGCACCACTGCCGCATTATCACACCAAAAATGGACCACTGAGTAGGCCCACTCATCGCCCCATAGCATCAGTGCTCCCCAAAATGGGAAGAAACTCAAGGAAGGTAAGATCGCGGAGGCGTTCCGTGCCAAGCCATGGGTGCTGCCATCGGCCGTAAGTCCACCTACCCTCAGAGTAAACCCCCATAAGTCAGGGAGCCGGAGGCATCCGACCGTACATGAAATCCAGGGCAGACCATCAGGTCTGATCTCCAGGAAGAGACCCCATTAAAACCCAGGAGTAATTTGAGCCAGACCGGAAGGTCCACCCGTATGCCCCTGATCAGCCGGACCCTGTGTTGACGTTTTAACAGGCCAACCATGGCGTCACACAGGCGCCTGGCCAATGCTCTGCCGGGTGGAACCACCCTGCAGGCAAAATTAAGGTGGCCATGAAGTAACGGCAGGTCACAAGGGAACACTTTATGTTTGGCAATCAATGCCAAAGTCGCCGCGGCGATCCGGGCCACCTTATTCATGGTTAACCCGGATGCCCGTGCGACAGAGTCGATTTAGAAATGTGGGCTTAGTAGCTGGGCCCTCGGTCTTTTCAGGCGCCAAGGGGACACCCAGTTCCCACCTGAGTGTCTGAAATGTAGTGAGGAGACGCGTGCACGTGTCCGAGCCCCATTCATCCCCGAACCAAAAGTCATCGAGGTAATGGGCTAGAGACCGAGACCCCGACCTGCGAGCAAAGGCCCACTGAATGAAAGTCCCGAATTGTTCGCATGCTGAACATGAATTAACTCAGTCAGAAGGGGTTGGACTTATCTAAGTAAAATTCACCTTGGAACCTAAAAACCCAATAGCTCTAAATCCATTGGGTGCACTGGCAGTAATCTGAAAGCCGAATGCATATCACACTGTGCCAGGAAAGCACCGGGACTGCATGAGCGAGCCACCCATAGGGGCTGAACCAACTACGAGTACCTGACTGAACAAGGTCATCAGGAATGGCATCCCTAACCGGATAACCCACAGGGTGAGCTAAATGGAGGATTAAATGACATTCACCCTGGTTCTACCTCGGTACTAGCCTCATAGGGGAGACGTTCAACTTAGGAAAGGTGGTTCTAAGAAGGGACCCGCTACTCTCATAGCCCCAACTCCCATAGCTGTGCACAGTGGAGCAACCTCTTCGTTACCTTTCAAGGTAACCAGATTAGTAGCATCCTGGGACCCCTAACACCCCCAAATGGAATACCAAAGCCCCATTGAAAACCCTCCAGCAGGTACCCCGCATCATCCCTTCTTGGATGAACTGAGTGCCATCGCTCCAGCCTGAGTACACTAATTGGGGAGGGGGGCTTTGACAAGGCTAGTTCTTTCAGACGGAGCTCTGATCGCCCCCTGTGCACCCCTACCTCTGCCCCGTAACTCACCAACCCGTGGGCACGCGGAGGCGGCGTAAGGGCCAGCGCAAAAGGGGACACCAAGTCGGTAACGACACTGGCGCTTAATACACCCGTCGCCAGCTGAGCAGGTCGAACACGGCAGGCGGGCTGGAACCCCCTACCCGACCAGTTAGTGTGGAGCCTGTGTCTGAGCAGCCCGCTGCACAGCATGACCACCATGGTACCTATCACCAGGCGCCAGTCACGTGGGAGTCATGTACACGAGCACAAGTGCTGACAGGGCTCATCCAACCTCCTCTCAGGGTGTAGGGCCACCCTCATCCACATTCCTCGTCGTAAGCCAACTGCGATGGGCCCATCAAATCAACTATCGCCCTGTAATATTAGCAATAGATGGAACCATCGGGATGGCCCAACCAGGCCGGGCCCTGCGGCATACCACCATATATATAAGGTATGCCGACCACCAGTTGGCCCCAGGTGTGCGGTGGCTTACGACGATGGGACAGCTCTTTGTCTGTTGTCCTGTCCCTCTCTCTCCTCCTCAGTGGGCTCACAGTTCAACATGGAGAATATCCACATATCCCCCTCCAGACCTTACCCCTCGTGACCTGTGGCAAATGATCACCCAGGGGCAAGGAATAACCAGCCGTCGGCAAAGCCATCGACGGCACATTCTGTATCAAGGGCATACGCAGCAGGACCCGGACAGCCCCTGCGATGCTCGGCACTGCCCCAGGGGCGGCCACCCCCGCCCTTAACGAGGGTCCATTTAGCACCATGGGATAGTGGGATAAGATGGTAACTGATGCCCGCTCGCATCAACTGTACTCCCCCCGCCAAATCTTTTCCCTCGTGACCTGGGACAATGATCACCAAGGGGCAATGAATAACCAGCCGTCGGCAAGGCCGTCACTGGCACATTAGGTACACGGGGCATACGCAGCGGAACCTGGACAGTCCCTGCAATGCCCGGCACTGCCCCGGGGGTGGAAACCCCCACCCCCAACGTCGTAGCAGTATGGAACCAAGGGGCACTGGGATAGGCTGGCAACTAATGCCCACACGCCTCGACTTGACGAGGCCACGGCCACTGAACCCCACCATTGGAAGTGGACTGTGATGTGGGTGCATTAACTTGAACCCGATACTCACTAGGTGCACCCCCGTGAGCCGCCCCCACTGGGGGTTCCGGCCCACGGCGGGCGTCGGAGCTCGCGACCGGAATCGAGCTCTGGGGCCACACCTGACCACTCTCCTGCTGTAGCTCCGGACGAACAGGGAGCTGCGAGACACCGGCAGGCGCAGGCCGGAGCGTCTCAAGCAGCTCAACTCGGCTGGCCGCTTGTTGCAATGTGACGGCCGTCGAGGTAGCCGGTGAACATGAAGGGCCCCCGGCAGAGAGTGAAGGGCCCCCTGTCATGGGGTTGTGTGCAATCCCCAAGGATGCCTCAAGCACAGCTAAACACGTTAGCAATGCATCCACTGCCACAGATCCCCCAGTATAAAATGGGCCGGGTGGGCCGGACGGCCCACCAGGCATTTGACCAGGAACCCCAAAATGAGAGCCTGGGCCCGAATAGGGCCATGCCCAAAACTCCGGCCCATGAGGGGCCGGAGGAGGAACGTGCTGTGCACCAGCACCGCCCCCCCCGCTGACCTGACCCGTGGCCAGCAACTGCGGGCCGAGGGCCGAAGCCCCTGAAGGGCCGGTTGAAGGCTGGCCAGCTGAGGGCCGAGCACCAGCCTGCATCGCCCCACCGGTATCGGTGGGGGTAGTGCTCTGCAGCGTGGGCGCAGCCCTGGTCCTCCGACCTGAGGGCTGCCCCCCGCGTTGCGCAGGGCCAGCAAAAGTCCTCCCCTTTGGCCGCGGTTTCGTCGCCGGGGCCTTCCGTTTGGGAGGCATGTCGTAGAAATAGCAGGATCCCTGTCCAGGGATCAACCTATACCAAAAAGCACAGAGCAGCCAGGAAGCCAAAGGCTCTGTGCGACTCCTTCCTTCCCAGCCGGGAAAGCCAAGGACTAAGGAGCCGAAGAATCGAAGTAACAGCGACGGAGAAAACTTCTCCTCTCCGTCGCTATTTTTAAAATGGCAGCTCGGCTGCCTCGTGGCCACCCCTTTTATAGAGGGGTGGCCACGCCCCCTAACTCACCCGGATGTCTGAGTCCGGGTGGGGTGGGGTCTGCAAAGAGCACGGCGGCCATTTTGGCGCCGCGCTTTCATTTGTCATTCTGGCTTCACAGAATTCCAAGACAATCTGTACTGCAGTATGAATGTGAAGAAACCTGGCTGGAAAACCATTGATTCCCATTGGAGAAGAGCTTTTTGGATACCATGGACTGATACATGGACTGATACCATGGACTCAAATAACTGAGTCCTACAGGTAGATTAAAACAAGTCTGAACTCCCTCAAAATGTAAGATCACTAAATTGACGCTATCATATTTTGGGTACATCATAAGAGAAGGCTCACTGGAAAAGACTATAACACTGGAAAAGGTGGAAGGCAACAGGAGGACAACCAAATGTAAGATTATTGACTCAACAAAGGAAGGAGCTCACTGGACAAAGAACAACATTAAAGGAGGTTAGAGCTGACAAAATCAACCTCCCCATGTCACTTGGAGGACCCTGAATAGGCTGATGGTTGGCGTCCCTAAATGCAAGACCAGCATGTTCAAGTGGAGGTTGCTGGTGGACAACAGCACACTGTGAGAATGTGGAGAGATACAGACTCTGGCTTATTTACTGGTCTGCCGATTGCTGCCAGAAACATGCACCAATGAGGACTTAAGATTGGCCATCGACAAAGCCAAGAAAGTGGCTTCATTTTGGCAGTCCAGGGTTTGATCGGGACACGAAAGAAGAACAAAAAAGGAAGTCACAGCCTTGAGTTTGCAAGACTTGAACAGGAATGGTAATGGCAGAACTTTTCAGAGCTGACTCAGCTATTGGGTTGCCAAAAGTTGGGTATGACCTGATGCTACGCAACAATAACAACAATTGTTAAAATTGATGTGTTAAGAAACAAGATACTCCATATTTGGGTTGTAAACAAAATTGAATCAGTAGCTATAAAGTCTTGAGTACAGAGTGAGACCATTTTAAATCGGTGCACAGAGCAAAAGTACAAGGTAGAAAGCCTTCTATGAGTCCCTCCTGATATAAGTACATGTATATTTAGAGATATATTGGGCTTAATTTATTAGTGAACTAATAGCAACAGGATTTGTAATGAAACTTATATACCAGCTCATAGTGTTAGTGTACTCTCTGAGTAGTTCACAATGTAATTAGTAATTTTGCCCCCAAAATGCTGAGTACTCATTTTTCTGTCCACAGAGGGATGGGAAGCTAAGTCAGCTTTTGAACACACATCATGAGCAGCTTTCGCAGCTTAACCATTGTACCACGAGAGCTCTAATGTATTTAGATTGAATTTACTGAAGAACACAGCAGTTTTTACTACTGCATAAATACACTGTAGGTACAAGATTGTAATGTTCATTTCAATATTGTCTCTATGACTGAAGTAGTTCAGAAGAAACAACCTTACAGTTAAGCAAAAGTCTCTATCACTACAAAACTGACCATTTTTTTTAAAAAAAATAACCACCATTTCAAAGGAAATAATAATTGTCATGTAAATATAATATATATATAAGGGTATACAGGTCATATGTTAAGTTCAAAGGAAATGCAGAAAATCTGAGAGGAGGAAGTGACGGATGAGGAAAAAAAGAAAAACAAATCAAGGGCGTGCATTGCGTACAACTAAAGGAGTATCCCAAATATGCATATTAAGGTTGAATTGTGTTATTAAATGTTTATTATGAAGACTATAAATTTTTATTTTTCAGTTGTGTTCTGGTAACAATAACAACTGCCTGACATACGTAGGCTAAGAGGCATTTTTTGTGGAATGAAAACGGAGTGAAGTAAGTGGGTATAAAATATTTATTTTCTGTGAGGAAGCAAAGAAGAAGAAAGGTATAGAAACAGTCCACGTAGGGAGTTGCCAACCACATTACATTGATTTGGCTGTGCAAAGTATCCTCTGAGGATTGCCTATGCAAGCAGCTGGCCACCTAGCTGTACGGGAAGAAGCGACCGATTGATGAAATAAAACTACATCAACGAACTGAAAATGGGAGATGTGTCTACTATGCGGATTTAGGTATATTCTCCTCTTATCAAATTAGAAAAAAAAATAACTCCTGTAAAATATATCTAAGATGTCTTTGAACTAATCTACTCTAATCATTTTGCTTTATGCAGCAATACCTAATTGGGTTGCCAGCTGATAAGCAGCACAACAGAGGTGTGAGATTTTGAATTTTTTTTAAAAAAGTACAAGAAAGCCCCTTCCTTTGTGACTTCTTGAACCACAGGGTATTTTTAATGTAAGTCCCACAACCACAGAGATGGCACTGACCCCACTGGTCTAAGTGGATCTACACAAGAAGCACTATCTGAAATAAGAGACTTCTTTTCCCCTTTGAAGTCTGTTTAATTAATTAGTGAGTGCACACTAGTGAGTGCACACTAGTTTGAGTGGTGTACAAGATAAACACCCCACCCCACACTATACATTCCCAACTGAGTAACATGTACACTATTTTAAAAACAGAGGCTATTTTTTGCCTCCCTTTCAGTTTTTATTACAGAGTGAAGGAACAGCAAGGACCAGAAAAACACCTATAGGATTTAGATATGTCATAAGAATGCAACATACTACTGAT